>PVKC010001612.1:0-49096 GCA_004027635.1 Crocidura indochinensis | reverse complement strand
ATAACCCCTGAGCACTGCCGGGTGTGACCCCAAAACCACAAAAAAAAAAGAAAAAAAAAAGAAAGACCTTGATATCAGACCTGAAACCACAAGATACATAGAACAACACGTAGGCAAAACACTCCAGGATATGGAGACTACAAGTATATTCAAGGAGGAAATGCACTCTCCAAGCAGGTGAAAGCAGATATTAACAGATGGGAATATATTAAGCTGAGAAGCTTTTGCACCTCAAAGAAAATAGCGCCCAGGATACAAAAGTCACCCACTGAGTGGGAGAAACTATTCACCCAATACCCATCAGATAAGGGGTTAATCTCCAAAATATACAAGGCGCTGACAGAACTTTACAAGAAAAAAACAGCTAATCCCATCAAAAAATGGGGAGAAGAAATAGACAGACACTTTGACAAAGAAGAAATAAAAATGGCCATAAGACACATGAAAAAATGCTCCACATCACTAATCATCAGGGAGATGCAAATCAAAACAACCATGAGGTACCACCTCACACCACAGAGAATGGCACACATCACAAAGAACGAGAACAAACAGTGTTGGCGGAGATGTGGAGAGAAAGGAACTCTTATCCACTGCTGGTGGGAATGCCATGTAGTTCAACCTTTATGGAAAGCGATATGGAGATTCCTCCAGAAACTGGAAATCGAGTTCCCACACGATCCAGCTATACCACTCCTAGGAATATACCCTAGGAACACAAAAATACAATACAAAAACCCCTTCCTTACACCTATATTCATTGCAGCACTATTTACCATAGCAAGACTCTGGAAACAATCTAGATGCCCTTCAACAGATGAATGGCTAAAGAAACAGTGGTACATATACACAATGGAATATTATGCAGCTGTCAGAATAGATGAAGTCATGAAATTTTCCTACACATGGATGTACATGGAATTTATCTTGCTGAGTGAAATAAGTCAGAGAGAGAGAGAAAAACGCAGAATGGTATCACTCATCTATGGGTTTTAAGAAAAATGAAAGACATTCTTGCAATAATAATAATTTTCAGACACAAAAGAGAAAAGAGCTGGAAGTTCCAGTTCACCTCAGGAAGCTCACCACAAAGAGTGATGAGTTTAGTTAGAGAAATAACTACATTTTGAACTGTCCTAAAAATGAGAACGTATGAGGGAAATGGAGAGCCTGTCTAGAGTACAGGCGGGGGGTGGGTGGGGAGGAGGGAGATTTGGGACAATGGTGATGGGAACGTTGCACTGGTGATGCGTGGTGTTCTTTACATGACTGAAACCCAAACACAATTATGTATGTAATCAAGGTGTTTAAATAAAATATTAAAAAATAAAGAAATCGCTCGTGTCTTGGGGAACCATATGGGACACTGGGGGATTGGATCTCGATCAGTCCTTTGCTATCGTGTGTAAGGCAGATATGCCTTACTGATTGCACCACCACTTCAGCCCCAAAATTTAGAGATTTAAATTTTTATTTTATATAAAAACCTTCATAGTCAAATTTCAGATATACAGTGAACCAGGGCCGTTCACACCACTAGTGTCAACCTCCTTCTACCAATGATCCCAGAATGCATCCTCTACCACCACCCTTTTCTCCCAAGACAATCTTTATTTTTGATTATTATTATGTGGATTATTATTTATTTTGGATTATTAGGAAACCCACTAGATCTTATTTTTAAAAACATGAATAAAGAAACACATAGGGCCAGAGTGGTAGCACAGCAGTAGAGCGTTTGCCTTGCATGTCGTTAACCCAGGACAGATTTGGGTTCAATCCCCATCATACCATATGTTACTCTGAGCCAGGAGCAATTTCTGAATATAGAACCAGCAGTAACCCCTGAGCCACTAGGTGTGGCTCCCCCAAACCAAAACAACAACAACAACAACAACAACAACAACAAAAGAAGCACATAAATTACAGTGGAAAATCAAAAAAATTATATTTATGATGTCATTGGATTCCTTTCTTTCGTCTTCCTTCCTTCCTTCCTTCCTTCCTTCCTTCCTTCCTTCCTTCCTTCCTTCCTTCCTTCCTTCCTTCCTTCCTTCCTTCTTTTTCTTTTCTTTTCTTTCTGTATTTTTGGACCATACTCAGTAGTGCTCAATAGTTATTCCCGGTTCTGTGCTCAGAAATTGTTCCTGGTTCCGGGGACCATATGGGATGCTGGGGATCGAACCCTCATCTGTCCTGGTTCAGCTGTGTATAAAGCAAACGCCTTACCACTGTGATACCACTCCAGCCCTTTAATCCTTTCATTTTTAAATCATTTAATGAACATTTCTGAAAAGACTCACAAAACTATTAAAACATCCTTGGCAGAGGAAAAGTTTATAAGCATTGATCTAATGGTTATCAAAACCATTGTTAGAGGGTCTTTATTTGGGAATTAACTGATCATAAACTTTGAATACAGGAATTTTACTCATAACTGACAAAGATTCCCCTCACTATTATAAGTATAGAATAAGACTGTATAGAATATATTTTTGCTTCCATGTGCCAGACATGTCTGAATAAGGAAAAGAAGTCATAACTATTTGGTGTTTGTCTCACCCCTAAGCCCCCCATCTCATGTGTGCATATGTGTACATACATACATATACACACAGCACATTCCCAATTTAGTGAAAATCTCTTTGGACTGTCTCTGACAGATAATGATCTTTTGAAGATCCTCATAAAACAGAACCATGACTTTAATTCTTAATTCTTTAATATAAACATCTGAAATGTCTCTTTCATATAAACATATGAAATATGTTTCATATTTTATGTTTATATTTCATATAAATGAAATATATTATATTTATATTTATATAATATGAACATGTTATAAATGTTATTGTTTTATATATGTATATTTTTATATATGTTACTTATATAAATATTTCAATATACTATATTTATATAATATAAATATGTTCTATATTTATATAAACATATGAAATGTCTCTTTGGACTGTCTCTTACAGGTAATGATCTTTTGAAGATCCTCATAAAACAGAAGCATGACTGTAATTCTTAATTCTTTCATATTAACATACATATATAAATATACACATACACATGGGAATAAACCTTGCTATGAGAAAATTCATATACAATATTTTTCTCTGAAAAAGAGTGATAGCAATGATAATAATATCCAACGTTTCTTTTGTTCATTGAAAAAAATGACATTTGTGGCTTTAAAAATATTTCCTAATTATATCTGGCTATACCCTTGCCAAGTCTTGACCTGATCTGGCTTTCCTTTTCCAAGCTGACAGAAGGTTTCAGGCTGATGAGGATTTGGACCTGAAACTCAATTTTGAATCTGACTAGTTCTCCAAATAAGACTCCTATTCTTGGCAAAATGTCTTCTGCATGTTCCATAAAGTCATCATTTATTCAGTGAGAACTTTTAAATGCTAGTGGCTGAAATAAGACAATGTGGCATGAACAAAGGAAGCAGGAATGGGGAATCTTCGGCTGAGTGAATCCTGCTCACAGAAAACTTCTGATACAAAACTTTAGCCTCAGAAAGACTTTCTATCCATGACTCTCTTGATTGAGGCACAATGGGTCAGAGCACTCTGGAGATTCCAACCCATTTTCCATAAAGGATCTAGTATACTGTATTAAATCTTCTTGAATCTCACCTGAATTTTAGAGAAGCACCAATGGACACCATTTGATTTCTTATTGAAATGTATTATTTTAATTTAAGCTTTTTGTTTTGATATTGATATAATTCTTTCAAATTAAAAGTCTAATGAAAACTTCTATGTGATAAGTTGATTCACCTCCCTTTATTCCATTTTAATATATATTGAATGTGCCTTAGCACCATGCCTTAGCATTATAGTTGCTATTATAGTAATACACTGTTAGTATTGAAAACAATGTATTAGATAAAGATATTATGACTGTTAGTGATTGAATATGATAAGATAACTAGGTTTAGTCTCAAGATGTCTAGGAAGCTTGATGATTCCCTAAATTTCAAAATATAACAACTACCAATAGTTTTTTATTTTTTCTTTGAAAAAGGAGAGAAATCATATCTTTCAGTTACACGTGGTTTAAAGACATTATGTATCAAAAGAGAACAATGCTTTTAGATGTTTAGTTGGGCCCATTCACTAATGAAAACGTTACTCCTTGTTGCTACTGTAACTCAAATATACCAAATTAGTAAGCTTTCAGGTTCACTCCTCAATGGGCCTGAATATTAAATTAGTGGTAAAAATTAATACTTAGAGAACTAAGAAAATTTAACAAGGAATATTTTTGGGGAGAGGGGTTAGTTTGCAGTGCTCAGGAGTTACTCCTTGCTCTGCTCAGAAATCAATTCTGACTGGCTCTGGGAACCATAGGGGATGCCAGGGATAGAACCTGATTTGGCTACATGCAAGATAAACAACCCTATCCACTGTACTTTCAAGCCCTTACAAGGGCTACTTTTTTTTTGAGCATAAATTTTTTTATTGTGGGCAAAGTGAATTACAAATTTTTCACAGTAATATTTAAGGTACATAGTAGTAATGAATAGTAGCATTCCCATCACTAGTGTTGTCCTCCCTCCACTACTGTTCCCATTATGCATTCCTCTTCCCCCTCCTCTACCTTCCCTGCAATGCTAGTGCAGTTGTTTCCCCTATGTATGGCTTGATGTAGATTGGGTATCATTTCTGTTATTGTTGACTTTGGATTGTGTGTTCAAGTCTGATCATTCTTTATTTCCACCAAATTAACGTACAACTGTCTGATCTTTAAAGTGAATTTTGCCTTGAAACACTCGAGGATTCAATTAATTCCAAAGGTCAAAAAGGAAGAAGTGTTTAGGAATTGTTTCTGGCATATACTGTAGCATAAGGAAGAAAAGGAGTTGGGTAAATGTGACATGTGTACATATTCCATTTGTATGGAATATGATATGTGAGGAGATGTATACAGAGAATAGACCGGGACACATAGTGCAAGTTTTTCATTTTGTTAGCAGTCAAGTAAAGAAAGAATGTGTGTTTTAACTTGGTCAGAGCTATGCTTTGAAAAAGTAGTTTGGTAGTAAGATATAGAATTGATTTGAGGGTGCAAGTAACATTCAAGAAAGGAGTGAGATTGCAGCTGTCCAGCTAGAAAATAGCATAAGAAATCAGCAGCTAGTTCTTGGCTTGTATCTACCGAGCCAAGGAAGTTCTGTAAAATTGGACTATGAAAGAGAAGAAGCATTCAAGAGGAGTTAAAAAATAGCTGGGGCTGGAGAGATAGCATGGTAGGGTGTTTGCCTTGCATGCAGAAGGACCACGGTTTGAATCCGGCATCCCATATGGTCCCTTGAGACTGCTAGGTGCAATTTCTGAGTGTAGAGACTGGAATAACCCCTGAGTACTGCTGGGTGTGAAAAAGAAATAGCCCATTATACTCTAAACACAGGCTCTATAGGAAATAAGGAATAAAAATATCATGATCTGGAAATTTAATGCCTAGGTGAATAAGAGGAATAGAGAAAGACTAAAAATAATAAGACTAAAACAATATTCTGGGAAGAACTGGCTTGTGAGTTGAGAAAAATAATGTCAACTTAGGGTGTGCTGATTTAAGTTAGAAATAAGTCTTCTCGGACCCTCAGATCAATAGAATAGACTTGACTATTCAGAGAATGACCACAAGACATGCAATCAACTAATTGGTGACAAAGGGGCAAGAAATACAAAATGGAACATAAAAAGGCTCTTCAACAAATGGTGCTGGGTGGGACAACTGGTCAGTCACATGCAAAAAAGCAAATACAGACCTTTTTCTAACACCATGCACAAAGGCCAAATCAAAATTGATAAAGGATATCACACCTGAAACTATAAGATATATATATATATACTTATATACCTTATGTATATATATAGAAGGTATATAGAAGGAAATGTAGGCAAAACACTCCATGACAATGAGACTAAAGGCATCCTCAATGATGATGAATTATTACTATTGGTATTACTCTCCAAACAAGTGGAAGCAGAGATTAAAAAAAATGGGGATTACATCAAACTGAGAAGCTTCTGCAGTTCAAAAGAAACAGTAACTAACTAGTGTAATAAGGTCAGCCATTGAATGAAAAAAACTATTCACACAACACCCATCAGATAAGTGTCTAATATCTAAGATATACAAGTCACTGACAGGATTTAACAAGAAAAAAACATCTAAGCCCACCAAAAAATGGGGAGAAGAAATAAGTTAACATTTTCTCAAAGAAGAAATACAGAGGGCCAAAAGGCATATGAAAGAATGCTCCACATCACTAATCATCAGGGAGATGCGAATTAAAACAACAATGAGGTAACATCTCACAATACAGTGACTGGCACAATTCACAAAGAGCAATCACTGCTGACATGGATGTGGGAAGAAAGAAACTCTCATTCACTGCTGGTGGGAATACCATCTAGTCCAGCCTTTATGGAAAACAAGATGGAGATTCATCAAAAAACTGGACATTGAGCTCCCATATGATCCAGTTATATCACTCCTAAAAATATACCCTAGGAACACAAAAATACAAATACAAAAAAAAATCACAAAAAGACCTTCCTCACACCTATATTTCATTGCAGTGCTATTTACAATAGCCAGACTCTGGAAAAACCATTAGATGAATGGCCAAATAAACTGTGGTACATATACACAATGGGATATTATATAGTTGTCAGGAGAGATGAAGTCATGAAATTTACCTGTACTTGAATGGACATGGAAACTATTACATTGAGTGAAATAAGTCAGAGTAAGAGAAATAAACACAGAACAGTCTCTGAGATTTAAGAAAAACAAAAAACTATATAATAGTAATACCCAGAGATAATAGAGATGAGGAGGGGAAGGACCATCCCATGATAGGAAGCTTACCACAAAGAGTGGTAAGTACAGTTAGCGAAATAACTACACTAACAGCTACCATGACAATGCCTGTCTCAAAGATTGGCAAGTGATGGGGAACATTGGTGGCAGAGAATTTGCACTAGTGAAAGAGGATGTGCATTACAACATGTTTGTAACCATAGTGCTTAAATAAATAATTTTAATCATTATTAAAAAAGAAATGAGTCTTTTTGTTTGTTTTTGTTTTATTTTTGGGCCACACCCGATGCGCTCAGAAATCGATTGCTCCTGGCTTGGGGGACTATTTGAGACGCTGGGGGATTAAATCGCGGTCTGTTCTAAGTTAGTGCATGAAAGACAAAAGCCCTACCGCTTGTACCACTGTTCAGGCCCTAAAAATGAGCCTTTTGAACGGAGGTAAACAGAAGGCTATCGTTGTTTTAATTTAAATTAATGAGTCCTTGTGTTGGTGTGGGGATGGTGAGGCCTTTCTGGGCTCAGCCAGGCTCCTGCAACCTTTACATGCCATGCAGGATGAGGCTCAAAGAGATTCACAAAAGCAGTCAGATGAAGTTCCAGGAGTCAGCCAGCTTTATTTCATGGTCCCTACTGCCATGTATCCCTACTCACATGACCTCTATACTAAGCCTTTTTCTAGCAGCTAATTCTTATTCCTTCTGGCTCTCTCGGCCTCTCTCCCTTTCAGCTACTTTTTCAGGCTCCTAGCTGACTAACTCCCTTTGCTGGCGCTACTGCTACTTCTTTGATGGTGCTCAATTGCTGATGCTGAATCTCTCTTTTGAATCTCGCAGGTGATTCTCGCTTCTGCCCATCCATTTCTGCTACCCACCTCCCATACACTTCTCTCTCTAACTCTCCTTCTTATTCCCTCTCTTCCCCCATGCAGACTCCTCTACCTGCCCATTCCAGGTGTGGGCAGTTCTGATCATTCAGGTGGGATAAATAAGAAGTAGGGGGAGGGTATGTATGCACACATTAGTGTCCCTGCTCTCTGTGAAGAGAAGTGCAGATGGATGGGGCCAGAAGACCCCTATCTATGGATAAAGCAGAGATGGAATGAGAGAAAGCAGGGAGGTCAGGATGAGCAGTGGGTTGCCTAAAATGGGATTCATAAGATAACAGAATATCAAGCCAGATATTTAAAACACAGTATATAATGAATGGAACATAATTGTGACCCTCTATTAATCAAGGAACATGGATTTGTTCTTCACAAATATTGAGATAGAATGAGAACTAGCAATGGATCCTAGTTTACACAATTCATAGGAATTCAGCAACCTTCATGATATAGTGGGAAGAAATAATTTTATGCTGGATAGTTAAACTTCTCTAGGACTCAAAGACAACAAAATGGTGTATTGATGACTAGGAGGTAGTCAGTGACTTTCTAGAAAGCAGTTTCAGCAGTAAGGTGAAGTTAGAGCTCAAATAAAGAGAAATACTTAATAAAGCATGGCAGAATTCTTAGAAGCTCTGCTAAATTGATCATCTTATGTTGAAATTGTTGGAATAGCAGATTGGATGTCTTTAGTAGCTAGGACCATGATTAAGAACATTTCGTGAAGAAAATAAAAAAAAAAGCTTCCAAATTGCTATATTATTATGAGTGAATTAGAAGAGCAATTTGATCACTTGAAAAGTGCTCCTCTTTCAATGAATGTAAAATATGAATTCTTGCTGAGATTTCTAAGCTGCTTCATCTAAATTATATGTAAAGTAGAGAAACAGATGTTAAATATGATTAAAACCTATTACAAGTTCCAGAGTACAATACTGTGTTTTACTTACATTAGTCTCCCTGCTAGCTTAGGTGCCATCATTTTGCCCTTATTTCCTATTCATAACTCCAGGGTAAGCAACATGGGGTATTTAAGCAGTTCATGCAGGAGGCTGACAGGGATATACACATTCAGATAGAATTGCCTCAGCAAATTTAAACATCTGACATAAAGCTTGCTGGAGAGCAGGGGGGCCTGGATGTCCTGACTTTGCATATGAAGCAAATTATTAAGTTGCTGGACTAATATATATCCATACTTGTACTACAACTAAAATCGAATCTTGCCACAGAAAGGTTTGGGAAATTTTTTTATTTATTTTTAATTCTTTCTTCACACTGTGTTCGAAGATTGCCATGATATTCCAAAACTGAGAACAGTGATTTTGTGAAATTTCATGAGTGTTCATTATCAAAATTAGGAATGGAAAATATATGAAATATCTTCATGAACTTGCTCATCTTTTTGTATCTCAGAGGGTGAGGGATCAATTTGCATTTGCTCCACTTTTCTCTAAGCATTTGAACTAACTAAGCGAAAGACTTCTGCTAGATCTGGAATGATAGTATAGCTAGTAAGGCTCTTGCCTTGCTAGAAGCTGGCCTAGATTCAGTTAATAGCTACAGATATGGTCCTCTGAGCCCTACCAAGAACAGTCCCTGAGCACAGATTCAGGAATAAGTCTTGAGCACTACAGGGTATGGCCCCCCAAAACAAACAAAAGCAACACAAAGTTTTCTTCTTATCTTTTGGGGGAATAGGGAAAAGAAGACAAACACTGGATAGTTTTAGGGTTTTATGCCTTGTGTCACTTGATCTTCATTGGTTACTCAAAGGTTTTGATGGTGGTTTGGGGGCCTCAGACAAGAACTATAGACCTGGAAGGTTTACTTAAGAGAACTGGAAAAAAAGTTCATTTCTGCTTATTGTGTTTTAGAGTCTGACACAAAGAAGCCCCTCAATAAATATCTTTTGCATGAAAAATTGATGGAATAAAGGAGTACCTTGGCTTATTATACATATGTCTGTGTTTGTATGTGTGAGAACGATATTCTCAAATTTGAGATGGAAATAAGTCTATTTGTATATATGCTTTTAATTATTGCAGTGAGAATACTATATAAAAAATAGAGTATGCTCAAATAGCTGTTTCTATTCAGGGCTTTAAGGGTAAAGCATATTCTCTTTTCTCTTCAGACTAAGTCATGGGCTTATGTTCAGTAGCCCACCCCCTCATTCTTTCTTCCCTTTGTGTAAAATAAGGTCAATAGAGGAATCTAAGTTAATTTAAATATATATCTTTCTTACCAAATGAGTCAATTAATAGTTTAAAACTCTTGATTTCCTGGGACTCGAGTCTTATAGGAAACTGATTACCATAACTCATTTTCAGAGTCAATTCTCTCAATTCTAATTAGGATTAGAAGTTTCTGAGGAATCTTGAGTACTTGTAATTCATACATAACATGAGCTATGCCTGAAGTATTTCTTGTCTTGACTTTGGACACATTTTTTAAAATAAAACTCAATTTCTGAATGAATAGACTTCTTCTTCCTCTTTTCTTCTGTTCCACCTTTTTCCACCCCACATTATCATCTATTCTAAAGTGGTTTATGTACTAATGGTGACAGGGCTAGTTAAGTGAAATTGCACCTTACATTCTAGAATGTTATAGTAGTGTACTTCATTTTTTCTGGAGTAATATGAACTCAGAAATTGTCCACAATAGTCTTCATTATTTTTATAATACTGGCTTCTCCTTTTTCAGTGCTAATTTGCAGTTACTGTGAACTTTATATGAAGAAAAAAACTTTCCTCTAAGTTTAAAAATTATCCTTAGAAAAATTAAATATTTCTATTATATAGAAAATTCCCCAGTGGAGATACATGCATTGCAAATTGCATGCTGACCCTATAGTGATAGAGGGCAATATTTAGAATCAGAAACAGAGAAAGAACACCAGGAAGGGAAACTGAACAGGAATGGTGGCAGACTTAGAAACAGGTTAATATTGGGGCCAGAGTGGTAGCACAGTGGTAAGACTTTTGCCTTTCACTTAGCTGACCCAGGAAATATTCGGACTCGATCTCCAGAATCCTATACAGTCCGCTGAGCCTTCTAGGAGCGATTTCTCAACACAGAGTCAGGAGTAATCCCTGAGCACTGCCAGGTGTGGCCCCTCCAAAACAAAAACAAACAAAAGATAGGCTAATATAAACTTTAATCACTTGATTTTTGAATTTAATATTTAATAAACTATTGACATTTTGGGTCAGAGTGATAGCAGAGCAGTAGAGTGTTTGCCTTGCATGCAGCTGATCCAGGATGGACCTAGTCGATCCCAGGAGTCCCATATATTCCCCCGAGCCAGGAGCAATTTTTGAGCATAGAGCCAGGAGTAACTGCTGAGCATCATTAGGTGTGTCCCAAAACAAACAAAAAATTATTGGCTTATTGATAATAAGAGTATCAAAGAGAATTGTTTGTCCCATGAAAGCCATGGACAAATTAATGAGTTGGCTGAGAACACATTCATCACATTAGGGTCTGAATGCTGTCAAGATGGAAATGTTACAGTTATACACTGATGGGATTAAAAGAATAAGGACTGAAATCAAAATTAATGCTTTATTCACAAGAGAAAGGCTAACATAAATTTGCTTAGTATCTCTTGAAAAAATTGTTTATTGCAATAACAGTCATCATATCTCTTTTAAAAACTCAGGGTTTTTTTTGGAGGGGTTGTTTGTTTATTGGGCCACACCTGGTGACACTCAGGGGTTACTCCTGGCTCTGCACTCAGAAATCACTCCTGGCATGGGGGGACCATATGGGATGCTGAGAGATCAAAATGCAGTCTGTCCTAAGTCAGCCACATTGAAGGCAAACGCCCTACTGTTGAGCCACTGCTCTGGCCTCCAAAATTTAGTTTTGTCCTGGAAGTTGCTAAAATTTGTTTTACTTCACATGAACAGTTCTCAGTTGGGGCTCTTTTGCTCTCCAAAGGACATATCACTGTTTCTAGAGTACATTATAAAGGATAGGTATATCTGACATCTAGTGAATTCTGGGTATAGAAGCAGCTAACATACATAGGACAGCCTCTGCCCACCAATAAGAATCATTTAATTCAATCACATTGTGTTATAAGGCCATTCATTTTTTCTTTCCTTTTTTCTTTCAGTTCCTTTTCTTTTTCTCTCTTTTCTTTTTTTCTTTTTCTGTGTCACAATACTGAGTCTGACTCAGTGGTGCTCCAGACTTTCTCCTGGAACTGTGCCGAGATCACTTCAATTTGTGTTATTGAATTTGGATTGAGAGGGTGAAAGACTAGTGCCTTATTTAAGTACTATCTCTAACTTGAAGTCATTCTTATACAAGTGTGATTTTAATTACTGATTGGTGTCTCATGCCACTCCTCGAAATGCTTAGTTTTACTGGACCCGATGGTTCATTGCTTGAATAAGGTGTTTCAGTGCTGCATTCTCCAATGCACATCCCATGTTGGTAATGCATGTGAGTCCTTGAGGACTTTGTTGTGCTGGGAATATAACTCAGGACTTTATGTGTGGGAACCATGCACTCCATCCTTTGGAGTTATCTTCCTGTTTCTAAACAATCATTTTTGAAGGCAGGTTTTCTGTTTTAGGTCTCATATTATCAATGTCTATTATGATTGCTTCTTCTTACTATTACCAAAACTTATATATCAATTTTATTTTTATTGGCCCTGAACACCATGTTTGGACTAACTTAAAATTATGCCCAAAAGGGGTTATTCTGGAGTTTTTAAAAAAATGTTTGAAGGTGTTCTTATTAATAATTTAATTAAATTCAACAAATACTTGTTAAAATTGTAATCATAAGTGACTCCAGTATAAAGGGAATGCTGAGGTGAATATACCAGGGCCTCTATCTTATAATATATCATAATTTAGTGTGAGAACCATGCATATAAATAATTAATTATAATAAGACTGGGATAGACTACATAATTGAAGGCAACTTAAATGTTGACTTGAGTATTCTAAAACCTAGAGATATAAGTAGTATTGCCTCATAAGGCCCTATTCTATGAAGAGTGTATATAAGACTTCTAAAATTTTGAACAGTTATAGTGTTTATAATATTATAGTTTGACTTTTATATTGAAGTCTTTTTTTGTCCACCTAATACAGGGCACAGAAATTCAGATCTCTGTTGTTTTAGGATTCAAGTCCACCTATCCCCATATTTCTTTATGGAGAATGTACTATTAATTTTATTTTACTCATATAATGGCTTTATTACCATTTAATATAATCTTTAAGATTCTCTTGCTCTTCATCTCTTTCTCCCAGGCATACCTATCTTTCTGCAAGAGTAAGGTATTTCTTTCCTTATCTAGTATCTAGCAATTCTCCTAGCACCCACCATTTGTTATATCACCTTCTACCATACCATTTTAAAAATATGTTGTTTTCCAAAAAAAAATTACAATTCCCTTCTTAAGAGAATTTGTTGAGACAAAAATAACATTTTGCCACGTATTTACAAAATATAATCCCATTACTTTTACAGACGACATAAACTGGAAGATGATGTCAGCAATGGCTATCTATGGGAGGTGAGCTAGAGATATAGACAGTAACAGTCAGAAAGAGGGTGTATTCAAATAGCTGGAGCAAAGCAATAGCATCAGCGAGGCAGCAAAAATATATGTGCCCCATATTTGAGAAACCAGTATGGCAAATTTACCTGGAATTTAGTTTTGGTTTATATCCAATGATAAATCATGAAAATATTTTCAGTGGGTGTTGCGTGTATGTGAGTATGTCATAATCAGATCTCTACAAAGATTACTCTTTGCACATTATGACAGTTGGATGGCAACAAGGAGGGCTAGTTAGTAGGTGATTCATCAAGAGACAGTCACACTTATTTAAACAGAAACTGTCAATATTTGTGCCCTTCCCCAAACCCATGTTGTAAAAAATATACCAAATTAAAGCACATAGAAATAGGAAAAGAATGGAGAATATTTAATTTTTTATAATAGTCTACTATTTTATGTGAATAACTTTTCTCTTTATCAGATAGAGGGGAAAAGAAAATAATGTAGTGTCATAAAATTGAAGTTTTCATTCAAAATTTCTAAATTTTTCAATCATTTGCCTATATATACATGCTATTTTTTTTTTTTTTTTGGTTTTTGGACCACACCCGGTGGCACTCAGTGGTTACTCCTGGCTATTCGCTCAGAAGTCGCTCCTGGCAGGCACGGGAGACCATATGGGGAACCGGGGGATCTAACCGTGGTCCGTCCTAGGTTAGCGCAGGCAAGGCAGGCACCTTACCTCCAGCGCCACCACCCGACCCCCCATATATATGCTATTTTGAAGGCTTTTAAATGATCAGTTAATGAGGTCTGACCTTGGGGTAAGTCAGGAAAACACTTTGAAAGTTTCTTTGAAACTATTTCTTCTTTTCAGTATTTCCTTCTTTTCTATAAGATTATATCTATGCCCATTAGATATCTTGTTAATTTTGGTTTGACCTTGAAGAATTTCAGGTTGGTAAGCCAAAAAACGCCAACAATTTAATACATGCTTTAATTTTCTCACCAAAACATTACCACATTGTACTAATGTTTGGGTTTTCCTGGTAGATTCAACATGTAAAATTTTGTAGTTTGTCCTTTTCCCTCTTAGGCTTTGTGACCATACAAACTTTTTTCTTTATGATTTTTAAAAATATTCCTTCAACATCTGCTATTCCACTGTCTTGGTGAATTTGTGTCCTGCAGTTTCTTCAAAGAACTTCTTGAACATTTCCTAGTGAGATCCAGACACTAACTCTTCCGTGAGCCATCAGTCTGATTTGGAGTATTATTCCATAGAAACAGAAAACCCAGTATAGAATTTGTTAAAGTCGTAGTAGTATCAGTACATCCTATTTACTGTAATTTGGAAAATTACAGTGCTTAGACCTCAGAGTCATTATCATTTAAGGTAATATAAAGCACGATAGGGTTATTGTGAGGGAGAAATTAGATTGTGCAAGAGAAAGCACTTCATCATATCTATAATACTGATATCTATAGTACATCATATCTATAGAATATACTCTGATGTCATGACTATATTACATCACTATTTGCAGGTACATAGTACTTCATTGTGAAGATTCCACATGCCATGATCCCACCTCAGGAAAACAGGTCTGGAGCAGAGACTGCTACAGGAAATAATCTAAATGAGGCCGAGGACAAAACATGTGTGGTGTAGATGCTTTCCACACCATGGAATAAGAGAAAGAGGGTGACCTAGACCTAAACCACAGTATTTATTGGAAAATTGAGACTACCTCTTTTGGACAGTGGCAGCAAAGCCAAAGGACCTATCTAGAAACTCTTTCTGATATGGTTGGTCTTTGACACGTAAAGAGAAGTGATCTTCTTTCAAGATGAAAATCGGTTAACGCTACACTTTATTCACTAATAGTAAACCAACAAAGTCCTGTGAATTCCTTACTTGTAAAAATCAATCTAGTAACCTTGTTACTAATGTTATTGATTTAAAGAAGCAAAGAATAGGTCCAAAATTGTTAAAGATATAATTATTTTATACTTAACAATAGATAAGGGGCCAGAGAGATGGCACAGCGGTAGGGCATTTGCCTTGCACATAGAAAACCCAGGATGGTCATGGGTTCAATTCTTGGTATCCCATCTGGTCCCACATACCTGCCAGGTGTGATTTTTGAGTGCAGAGCCACGAGTAACCCAAGTGCCACTGGGAGTGTGGCCTCAAACCACCACCACCACCACCAACAACAACAAATGGTAAGAAGGGCTTCCTCAAAATTTTGTTCATCTATGAGTCTCAAACTTAGATTTATATTTTTAATCTGAGTCTCTTTTAGTCTTCTGTGTACTGTGTAATAGAAAATATGGCAATAACACAAGAAAGATAAAACCTTATAGAATTTTTGCTCAAGTGTAAATTTTTAAGTATTTCAAAACACTACTTAGAGATATTCTATAAGATCTCCAGAGATGAGTAATCCAGCTTTTAGAAGGTTAAGTGTATATTGATATTAACTCACCTTAATTAAATCTGTCTCTCCAATCCAATCCTTTGTGGCAATTAATCACATTTGTAATAATTTCCTTTATAATTAAGAAAAGAGTAACCCATTATTGTTAGAAAGGAAATGCTCATCCTATCATCTGTTTCATAAAATTCCTAATATTTTGGACCTCTTCCAAAACTTAAAACTTCCTTAAAATATATTCCATGATTATTGAATCATCTCATGCTGTTTAAATTGATTTCTTTATCTTCTTTCCCACCACCACTGGACAGCATAGCTTTTAACTTTTTTCTCGATGTCTAGATTGTGCACTTGAAAAAATAGATGTTAAGGTAAATGTCTTAGAAAAATCATTGAAACCACAAACTAAAAATCTATTGTGTGACTATCTTAGTGATTTAGCATTGGTTTTATTATTTTTAAATAAATGTGTAGATTTTCTGAAATCAGGTTGTCAAGTATTAGAAGAAAATATAAGAAAAACGCTCCAGGAAAGTATGATTAAACTTGGAAATATTAGGCACAGACTTGGGTTATTGATTCAATTGGATTTGTAATTTGGAAGAAGTTTGGAAAGAAAAGAAACATTCTAGCTGTCAAGTGAAAATTTAGATGGAACCAAAACCACTGGTAAACAAAATCTAAACTGACTAAAAGAATCCACTAACTTTTCCAATGTGGCATGGTTGTGTCTCAAAATGGAGACTTTTCTCCAAGGACAACATCCTCCCTTCTTTGTTCTTGGTGAAGAACTGCCTTATTTATCCCTAGGTGACTTTGAATAGTATCCTATATTCTTCTGTTTTCAATCCCTCCTCCAGAAAAACAGCCCTAAGTTTTCCAAATGATCTGAGACTTATTCCAAGTTTGTCTTACGGCAAATTATATTCCTTATTGTAGTGAATTTCCGAAGATAAAAATACTATCCCCTTGTCATCTGTTAAATATATTCCATGTATTTTGAGAATATATTAAAACAATACCTCAAGAATTGAATTTATCTTCTAGAAATGGGGTGGAATCATCACTCTCTGGTGTCACAGCCCAGCCAAGAAGCCTGTAAATAATGAATACATCCTTATCATCTGCAGATGAATTCAATTTCCTCTCTATTGTAATGTCATATTTGATTCACTTCTTATTTTTATTTTTAAAGATTGTCTACTGCTCTAAGCCTCTGTCACTACTAAAACGAAACATTTCTCAGAACGATCCATTCTGGATTTATTTGCCTTTTTTTTAATCTGGAAATATGCAAGTACAGTGCGTGGATCTAGGAGTATCAGACACCTAGATGATGACATCTGATTTATATCATCACAGGTACTATATAATTTTTTGCTTAATTTGGTATGCTAAAGCAACATATATGATTTTACTGCAAAAAAGAAGTATGTTATACATTGAACTTTAATGAGAGGTAGGTCACCATTCAGCCAGAATTTGAACCCAATTAGAGCAGTATAAGATTCTGTAAGACTAAATCTCCAGTCTTTGCAGGTTCCCTCTTTAGAGAAACAAGACAATATTTCCACATTATATTTACTTAATGGATGAAACTCAGTCTATTAGATGAGATATAAAATAAATTAAATTCTGTGGCAGGTGAACACCCTGAGGGCACTCTGATTTCCAACACTATGTTAATATTCTCTAAGACCACTGTGTGGGCTTAGCAGAGCTATCTTTAAAATTAGCTTTACAGGCCACCTGCAGACTTCTCTTTTGCTTTCCTAATCAAAACTGCAATCCTAGGTAATTTAGAAAAATATTAAGTAAATTATTGCTTCAGAATATTTCAGGTTTAGGGACATACATTTTACTCTTTTTACGTGCCTACTGATGTTATGAAGCAAGGAGGGTCTAACCTTGTAATTTCAGGTTAGGGTGAGCTCTATTACTTTCCATTCTGAAAAATTAAATTCTGTCTGTAGATGATGTAATAAAATCTTTAGCTAAATTATAATGGGAAGAGGATCTGACTTCAGGGATCTGTATAGTACATACTTAGGATCAAAACTGAAAAAAAAATTTAACTGTAGGTTTTTTTTTTTTGAAAGTGTCTATGTATATTATGCATGTGAGCTCCTTTAGGGGAGGATGCGTTTGTCATGTTCTTCTAAACCAATGCTTCCTAAAACTGAATACCAACTGAGATAATAAGGACCTGTGGTGGATGCTATTAACTGTGGCTGGGAATGGAGGGGGCTTCCTAATTAGACCCAGGCAGATTAAATCTGGCAGTCTCTGTGACAAAAAGTGGTTGCAATAATAATGACAGCAACAGGAATTATAGTGTGTGAGCAGAGAGGAATCTGCATGCTGAAATAAAGAATCTGCTCTTGGATATAATTGTTCCAGAATTCAGTGGTTTGGTTTATCTTCTGCTTTAGTTTAGTTGGTGGTTTCTTTCCCCCTCCTTTATCTCTTCCTTTCTTTCTCATACCATGATGGCATTTTCTTTATTTTCCCCCAACTCTATGCAATGGCTCCTTTCTGGTTGGAAGGTTATTTATTGTCTTTTAGCATCTTCAATGGCTGCTGTTACTTTTAACACATGTTTTAGCTTAGTAATACCAAATACAGTCCACGTCCTTCCCTCCTCTTAAATCATGTAGAGACCTTTCAGCTCAGTAGCTCTCATCACCTCTGCAATAGCTTGCATCTTATTGTCCTATATCTTAGTGTCATTTAAGTTTTAAAACTCAAAATTAGTGTCAATTATTACCTTACAGAGCCTCTGCTTAGATTTACCCTCTGTTTTTAATTCTTTACTCTTCATTTCTCCTGGGATAGCCCACTTTTCTATTCACTCACTTTTCATTTTAAGTTTAATTTTATTCTGCTAAAGTGCATCTTTGAAAACAGCTTTTTTGTAGGAATCTGTTAATTATAATAATGTTTAGCTTTGTAATCTAAAATGTTTATATTTTCCCTCACTTTTCCATTATAGTTTGACTTTTCAAATGAGTACATTTACAGCTATTTTCTTTTAATACGTTGTATTATTTGAGTCTTTGAATTTTATTATTGTTATTAGGAAGTCATCTATGGCTTTCTTTGTTTTATCTATTAACTATTTATTTAACAAATTGCCTTTTTCAACACTATGAGCTTAGACAAAATTTATTTCTATGTATTGGCCAGAAAAATAATTGCCTAAAACCATGGAAAGGAATTTTTGTGCTACCTTTTCCACATTTTCATTCATAGTTGATTATTTTCATAATTTTAGGCTTGATAGCTAAATATAACTTTGCTGGTAAAATGTAATTCACATATCATTTAAATAATTATGTATTTATTTCAGCAGGAAAGCTCAAATTCACCATCAACACATACACTAGATATGAGAGATGCAATTTTTGGGTTTCATTGCTGGAATTCCTCCTCAGACTTATGAGAAGGAGTTTATTTCTTGAATGGCTAAATAATTTATGCAAAGTTATGCATTTGGTTAAGGGATTAACTTAATTGGATATTTCTGTTTCATTTCAAAAAGAAATGATAATATTCTCTATTTCTGGTCATGCTGGTCAATGGAAATCATTAGATGAGGTGGAAACATGCTTAGAGAATTGAGAGTAGCTTTATTCTATGGAACTAGTAATTCATAATCTCTGACTTATACATTAAAAGCATACATTTGCATTTTCACATTATGAATTAGTGATATTTCTTGCCAAGAAAACTGATGAGTGAAACAAAGACTTTCCTTAAGTATGCACTTAGTAGGAGGCTAACAAAAGCAACAAAACACCATACTGACATACCACTGCTTGAGTGAGCTAAGGATGAAAAAGTCATGAGCAGATTGAAAATGCTTTGCTTGATCAGAATATTCACAAAAGTATGCTAATTGAGGAAACGATAATTCCTCAGTCAAATTCCCACTCCAATTGGGATATTATCACTGTTTGAAACACTGAAGAGACTATGATATGCTAATAGCTTAAAATTGGTTCACATTCAAATTTCTAGGTATTTGGGAAAACTAAATATGCTTTATAGTAATTGGCCTCTTCTGTAAATGTGGCCTTAGGTACCACTTCTTGAGTTGAATAGCCACTTTTACATCCAGGAGTGATGGGATCCAGGCCTAGTTATCTCAGTCTTTCTTAAGTACACATGGCTCTATGCCACCTCACTGGGGGAAACTTTCTGAGAATGGTACCTAGTAGTTTAACTGATTTTAATTTGATCTTTTGTGCAAAGTTTTATTTAAAAACCATTATGCAAAGGACCTTTTTCTTTCCCAAGAAAGTAAAATTTGGTCCAGGATGAAAAGAGTCAAAGATGCCAGTAAACCATGGACACTTAGAAACGCCAGAGAAGGAATGAAATTAAAGAAATCTACTACCACAACCAACTGCGCTTAGTTTACGGTATGTACACACTTGTATATTTCAGGAAGAGGATTAAAGACAAACAAAAAGATTTATAATACTTTCTACTTCACTTATTGAAATGAATTTATTAAAATTACATACATTCAGTATTTAAGAGGGTTCAAATTAAATATAAATGATCTTTGAGATATAATAGCCCTCGACTCCAAAGAAGAAATTGGACAAAAATGAATAAGTTAGGCAAAAGCAGCAGGAACCCAGCTCAGAGGATTGAGTGTCACCTCCCCCAAAGGATAAATCTAAGCATTTTAAGCTGAGAGGCAAAGTCCATCCTTTGCTGAGAGAAAACAAACTTCTCCTGCCCAGACAACCTGGAGGAAATGGATAAATTCTTGGGCTCCTATAACATCTTAAGGTTAAACAAAGGTGAACTGGCATATCTGAACAAATCTATCACTATTGAGAAAATTAAAATGGTAATCAAAAGTCTTTCCCCCAAAAAGCCCAGGTCCAGATGAATTCAATAATAAATTCTTTCAAGTCTTTCAAAAGGACCCAATGCCAATTCTTTTTAGGTTCTTCAAGGAAATTGAAGAAACATAAATACTCCCAAATAGTTTTTATGAAGCTACCATCACAATAGTACCACAGAAACTCAAATACCTTGGTGCTAATGAAACGAAGTGAAGGAACTATACACAAAAAACAACAAAACACTATTTCAAGAAATAAAAGAGGACACAGGGAAATGGAGGCATATGATCATGTATTGAGAGGATGAACATTATTAAAATGGCAATACTCCCCAAAGCATTGTATAGGTTTAATGAAATCCCTCTAAGGATACCTATGACATTTTTCAAATAAATAGATCAAATACTCTTGAAATTCTTTTGGAAGAACAAAAAGACACAGAGCTAAAACTACCCTCAGGAAAAAATAGATTTTTGGCATGATTTTCCTCAATTTTGAATTGTATTACAAAGTAATAGTCATCAAAATAGCATGGTATTAGAGTGAAGACAGACCCTCAGATCAAAGGAAAAAATTAAGTATGCAGAAAATCAACCCCAGATTTATATATCAATCAATTGATCTTTGATAAAGGGGCAGGTAAGGGGTGAAAATGGAACAGGGTAAGCCTCTTCAACAAGTTGTGTTTGGACAGTGGGTTAACTACATGCATAAAAGTGAACTCAGACCTCTATTTACCAGACACCGTGCACAAAGGTCAAATCAAAATGGGTCAAAGACCTTTATATCAGACTTGAAACTATAAGGTCTATAGAAGAAAACATAGGCAGAATACTCCATGACATTAAGACTAAAGGCTTCTTCAAAGAGGAAACACCACTGTCCAAACAAGTTGAAGCAGAGATAAACAAATGAGACTATATCAAATTGAGAGTTTTCTGCATCTCAAAGGAAACACTGACTAGGTTACAAAAGCCACCCATAGAATGGGAGATACTATTTGCCAGAAACCCATCTGATAAAGGGCTAATATTCAAGATAAAACAAGGTACTAATGGAATTTAACAATAATAAAATATCTAATGCCATTAAAAATGAGAAGAAATGAATAGAATTTTCCTCAAAGAAAAAATGCAGATGGCTAAAGGGCACTTGAAAAATGCTCCACATAACTGGGGTCAGAGAGATAGCACAGTGGTAACGTGTTTGCCTTGCACACTGCTAACTCATGATGAAACCGGGTTTGATTCCTGGCATCCCATATGGTATACCCATATGGTCCCCTTCCAGGAGCAATTTCTGAGCTCAAAGCCAGCAATAACTCCTGAGTACCACTGGGTGTGGCCCCAAAACAAAACACCAAAACTAAAACAAAAATAAACTAAAACAAAACAAAAAACTCCATATAAATTAATCCTTAAGGAAATGCAAATCGAAATAACAATGAGGTTTCATTTCATGCCTCAGAGACTGGCACACATCACAGAGAACAAGAACAGCCAGTGCTGTCTGGAATGCAAAGAGAAAGGAACTCTCATTTACTACTAGTGGGAATGCTGTCTTGTCCAACCTTTCTGGAAAACAATATTGATATTCCTCAAAAATCTAGAAATTGAGCTCCCATGTAATCCAGCAAACCACTCCTAGGTATCTAAACATAAAACATACTACAAAACATACTACAAAAAGTGCTCTGCACCCCGATGTTTTTTGCAGTACATTTTACATTAGCCAGAATCTGGATACAACCCAGGTGCCCAACAACAGAAAACGTGGTTAAAGAAACTTGTACATATACACAATGGAATACTATGCAGCTGTTAGGAAAAGTGAAGTCATAAAATTTGGACACAGAGATTATTGTGCTGAGTTAAATGATCTATAGAGAGTGGGGTAGACATAGAATAGTCTCACTTTTCTGTGGGATATAAGCAAAATAAAATACAGTATAGCAATAACATCCAGAGACTAAATAGAACTGAATGTTAGAATTAGCTCATTACATGAAACTTGTTGCAAAAGTGAAAACTAGAACACTACAATAACAACTACCAAGGCAATGATAGTGTGTGTGTGAGAGAGAGATAGAGAGAGAAAGAGAGAGAAATAGAGAGAGGTAGAGAGACAGAGAGAGAGTGAGTGAGAGGCAGAACTCTTTCTAGGAGATAGGCAGGGGGTGGGGTGGAGTAATGGAGATATATTGGTGGTAGGAATATTGCATTGGTGAGGGGTTGTTGTACATTCTGTGACTGAAACCCCAGTATGAAAAATATGTAGACATGGTGAATAAAATAAGGATATGCAATAAAAAAGAATAAGGTATAAATTTAAAAAGTCAAACAAATGACTGAAAGATGACTTAGTAAAGAAAAATTTAGATGAGTAAAGTTAAGAAAGAGGGTAGTGCATAATACTAAACTCCCCTACTTTCCTCATAGGCCATAGTTTTCACATTACCTAGGAATACAGATCTGAGGTGAACTTATCCTGCCTAACTGGAGAAGGTAAAGCTGAAGATGCAGACTTGCATTTCTGAGATGGCTAAGTAGGTCAAATAGATGAAATATATAGGCCCCAAATTACTTTATGGAACAATATGTACAACATTCAAGACTGAAAGATAACCAATCTGAATATACCTGTTGACTGTCTAGTAACATTATCTATGTCCAACAGTAAAGTTGAAAATTCACTATACTTAGGTGACAAACCTGTACTCTGTTGAAAAATTTGGTGCCATTCAGGATATTTCTGAGCGTGTAGATTAAAAGTTAGAAATTTAGGGGCTGATGGAATATCAAAGTGGGTAGTGCATTTTTCTAGCATGCTGCCTACCAGGGTTAGATTCCCAACATCCCATAGGGATCCCTGAGCCTGAGTGATTTCTGAGCCAGGAGTAATCCCTTAGCATCACAGGTGTTACCCAAAACAAAAAATAATAGAAATGATTTTTTTTTACAGTTCTTGGGACTAGAAATCCAAGATGGAGTAGTCAACAAAATTATTTTTTTTGGGGGGGGAGAACGCCCAGTGGTGTTCAGTGGTTACTCCTGGCTCTGCCCTAAGAAATTACTTCTGGCAATCTCAGGGGACCATATGGGATTTCAGGATGGAATCCTGGTTGGCCGCATGCAAAGCAAAAGCGCAACCCGATGTACTATATTTCATTTTTCATGAGGTTTCTCTCTCCTTGGCTTGTAGATAAATTACTAACTTCCCTCATCTTTTATCTCTCTCTATGTTTGTATTCTAAAGTCTTCCCTAACCATACTGGATGAGTGTCTACCTCGATCATTGCATTTTACTGCCATGACATTCCTTCAAAGATAGTTTATAGTTTTATGATGAGGAACAAGGGTTTATGACTTCTAACAAGGAAATTTGGAAGGGACAGTTCAGTCCACCAAAAGAAGGTGAGTATTTGTGATTATCTTAACAGAGGTGAATGTTTCCCTTTCAGAAACCTTCACTTGTGGATATTATTCAAGCCAAACGTTCATAAAGTAATTTTCCCTAAAGTTAATAATTCAATAATGTAATCTAAGAAATACATATAATAATAATTTAAGATTTTAAAATAATCTATGTAGCTTTAGGACAGAAGCTAACAATTCTTATTGAAAGTGAATATGAGGGCTAGATAGATAGCATGGAGGTAAGGTGTTTGTCTTGCAAGCAGAAGGACGATGGTTCGAATCCTGGCTTCCCATATGGTCCCCCATGCCTGCCAGGAACAATTTCTGAGCTTAGAGCCAGGAGTAACCTCTGAGCGCTGCCGGGTGTGATCCAAAACCAAAGAAAAAAAAAGAAAGAAAAAAAGAAAAAAGAAAATGAATATGAAGTGCGTGCTGAAGGTATTATTATTATGCCAATATTGATAGAAAATTATAAAAAGACATTTATTACTCTAAAATTATTTGTGACCTCAAAAGAATATTTAATGTTTTATTTGGGCCACACCAGCTGTGAACAGGGCTAACAAACTTTGCACTCAGAGATCACTCTTGATAGTGCTTGAGTGATCATTTATGGTGCTGGATTCAACCAATGTCAATTAAATGCAAGGCAAGTGCCTTATCTGCTATCCTATTTCTCCAGCCCTTAATTTAAAAAAAATTCTGTATCTCTATTTTTTACTATTGTCAATAGTCAGCTTGTACAATACCAATATTCTACCAGCATTATACCAATAGCCAGCTTGAAGAATTTGAGTATTTCTTGATGTATATTGTCAACGGTAGCAGAAAGTTTTTTCTATAATTCACTCCATCCCAAGTCAGATATCCTCTGCTTTGATTCTGTTTATCATTGCTCTGTTAATGAATGATAAAGTTATTTATATTATATAATTAAATACAGACCAAATAAATTATATAGTCAGATTGATTCATAATTTTGTAAAGATTTAAAAATAAATTTTAAATGTGACCCTAATGCCATATTTATAAAGCATGTTCTTTCAGGTCAAAGTTTGAATACAAACCTTATTAGACGGTTAGCTTTGATTGCAGTTGACATGGTCTATTGGGCACTTTAATCTACCTCTAAGGTGCTTTCAACTTTGTGCTGTGTGTTTTGTTATAGGATTGTTTTAGACCTAGAAACTCGACAGAAGCTAAAGGGAGAAAATATATATTGTTAATTAGATTCCAAAAGTCTAGACTCTGCAGACTACAAAAGAGAAAAGGAAACTATTTTCTAAAGGTCAATGTTTACATTCTCTCTAGGCTTCTGAGGACTAAGAAAAGATTGAGTTAGCAGGGAATGAAGTTCACTGGCGATGAGATATTGTTCTCATTTTATCTTCTGTAAGAAAAAAGAATGAAACAACAAAACAAAAGCTTACAGTTATTATTGAGAGCATGATTTTAATATTTTCAAGAATGCAATTTTCTAGGCTATTTTATCTTAATAAAATTGTTGACATTAAAAGCCACATAAAAGTAAAATATTTGTTGAAATGATTTCAATTCTGATATATAATTTTGATTCTATTATAAAATATTGGAGTACCCAAACTGCACATTGACTTTTTCCCTTTCATTCTTTTTAAACTGATTTTACAAATAAATAGGTTTATGAAGTCTCCTTTAAAAGTCTCCCAAATAGTAGCAATCATAATTTGGTTTGATAACTCATGACAATGCTTGACATGAAATAAAAATTTGTCTTTGAAATGAGATGCACACATCTCCCCTGTACTTCATTTCTTTCTTTTATGAGAACTCTAGAGGAATAAATACATCTGTGATGAAGATATTCACAATTCTAAGAGCAATATCATTGTTTATGATTTTTATATAGTACTTATAATTTCATGAATGAAACCTAAATTAGAACTCTATAGCCTCATCAGTCTGCTTGCCCAACATTCTTGCTGATAAACAGGAAGGGAAATATAAAGGCTAGCACATTTTTTTGTAGTCCTAGATACATAGAATACTGTTGAGAAAAGAGGATTCTTTTCTGTCCTGTATTGCTGTTCTTGCATCACATTTCAGACTTTTATCTATGGAAGAAAATAGAATACCTCATACAAAGTAGTTGCAGTTCAATATGTACGGCAAAATGGCAAAACACAGCTATGTCAATACCATTTATGAAAAACAAATTAAAGAAAGATCTCTTTTATAAAAATCAATAGTAGGTGAGAGAAAAATAAAGATTAATGGATGAGGGAGAGAGGTAACCAGGATAACAAATAGGGGGAATCTTTGCACTGCCTGCCCGAGTAAGCAAAGGTAAACAATTATTGGCTCAATGTGTGTTTTCACCTAGTAAGTTGTATCAACAGCATGTGATTAAGAGGAAGCGAGGATAAATTGTTGAAGCATAAAATAAAAAAGTTTATCTGGACATTTATCACCCCTTAATCTAATGCGGAATTCATAGATGGAACTCAACTTGTGAGATGTAGTCTTGGCTTCTGTGTAGCTTCAGAATCAGTAAGCAAACCATAAAACACGCTTTCTCACTTTTCTGCCTGGATGATTTCAGAGCTGCTCTCCGGGGACCAATTTCTCTAATGGTTAGATATAATTCAATTGTGTGCTCATTTAGTTTTGAGGGAAGACCACAGAAGGTATAGACACAAAGAACATGTAGGGATTAGGGACGGGAGTGGGGAGGAGGGTGGATATTGAAGGGAGAAGAGAAAAATTCATTCTAAGAATGAAGAGAATAAATACTGTGGCTGTAAATTGGTCCTATACTTTCAGTCTTTCTTTCTTACTTATTAATGCAGGTGACAACCCATTATGCAAGGATTACATACATCTTGCTTGAATGCCCAACGTTTTTCTGATAAACAGGAAGGGAAAATAATGATTATAACAGTTTTTCCCTTTGCTAAGTCCTGCTTTAGCAGTTTGTATTTTTTCTCTTCTTTAGGATTAATTTCTGTTTTTTAATAATATCTTTCTTTAAGCACCATGATTACAAACATGTTTGCAGTTGGGTTTCAGTCATAAAAAGAACATACCCCCCCTTCAGCAGTTTTTTTATGCTATCTCCCCAGCCCCAACACCAGAGGTGTTTCTTTTATATATATTTTTATATATTTAAAATATATATTTTATATATATAAATTTTATATATAATTTATATATTTTATAAATATATAAATAAATATAATATAAATAATATATTATGTATAATATAAATGATAATATATAAATAATATATATAAATAATTTATATTATATATAAATGTATAATAAATTTAATATATATCTTTATTTAAACATCTTGATTACAAATATGATTGTAGTTGGGTTTCAGTCATGTAAAGAACACCCCACTTCACCAGTGCAACATTCCCATCACCAATGTCCCTAATCTCCCTCCTCTCCACCTCCATCCCTGCCTGTACTCTAGACAGGCCTTCTACTTCCCTCATTCAATCACATTTTTATGATAGTTCTCAGTGTAGTTATTTCTCTAACTGCACTCACGACTCTTTGTGGTGAACTTCATGTCATGAACTGGACCTTCCAGCCCTCCACTCTTTGTCTCTGAGGATTATTGCAAAAATGTCTTTTCTTTTTCTTTTTTTCTTTTTTTTTTTTTGTTTTTGGGTCACACCCGGTAGTGCTCAGGGGTTACTCCTGGCTCCATGCTCAGAAATTGCTCCTGGTAGGCACGAGGGACCATATGGGGCACCGGGATTCGAACCAATGACCTTTTGCATGAAAGGTAAACGCCTTACCTCCATGCTATCTCCCGGACCCCTATTTTTCTTAAAACCCATGGATGAGTGAGACTATTCTGCATCTATCTCTCTCCTTTTGACTTATTTTACTCAGCATAATAGAGTCCATGCACTTTCATGTATAGGAAAATTTCATGACTTCTCTCTCCTGACGGCTGCATAATATTCCATTGTGTATATGTACCACAGTTTCTTTAGCCATTCATCTGTTGAAGGGCATCTTGGTTGTTTCCAAAGTCTGGCTACTATAAATAGTGCAGCAATGAATATAGATGTGAGGAAGGAATTTTTGCATTGTAATTTTGTGTTCCTAGGGTTCACCAGTTTTTAAATAACATCTTTTGTTTAGCACTTTAGGGAATGGACTATGTCAGTTCACTAGATTTTTTTCAAAAGTTTCTAGTGAGTTATCAAATAATTAATTGGAAGTAGTATATCCATACTGAATTTATCATTAAGTCCCCCAAATACTTCAATAATGTCATCATGTAGTTATTTAGCAAGCCTACATTGTAAAGATCATAGGCCAAGGTTAAGCTCTTCACATTTATTATTGTGCTCACAATATTTTGTCTTCATAAATACCTTCCAGTGATAATGTAGCATTTGTCTACAAAGAACAAACTTTTGTCATTTTCACTATTTGTACGTAGTGATGATAAGTTGTGGTTCTTGTAAGATATATTCCAGTCATTTCTTGAGAAGCAAAATATTTCACTTGTATACTGAGCAATGAGAAAAAGTGAAGAGATTATCTTGTACATTAGGTCTTACTCACCAATTAAGCCTTCAATTTTCATATGTAATAGTTTTAAATTGAGGAGAACCGTGCCCCTGGGACTTTTAATTTTCTCCTAGTTCTCTGGTTTCCAATGAGAAAATATAATGAATTACAGAAATTTGGAAACTAAAGGGAGTTTAAGAGGCTTTTGACTTTACAAGGGTAAAATAGAGGTTTAGAGAGATAAAGTTACAAACCTACTTTAATAGCAAAATCAGGAAGATTTGCATTCTACTTTATATTTTTGTTTTTGTTTGTATTTAATATCAGGGACTCTGCAAGCTCCTCTGGACAGAGAATTGAATAAAAACTGATAAAGAGTCCCTGAATGGTAAAGCTTTACAAGTTCTATTTTTTGGTATTAAATGCGGAGTTATGGTGAGTTCCCAATCAAGTCCATCTGAATTTAAGAAATGTTTAAAAACTGTAAATTTGGGGCCAGTGAGGTGGCGCTAGGGGTGCTTGTCTTGCAAGCGCTAGTCAAGGAAGGACTGCAGTTCGATCCCCCGGCATCCCATATGGTCCCCCAAAGTCATGGGTGATTTCTGAGCACTTAGCCAGGAGTAACCACTTAGCATCAAACGGGTGTGACCCG
Source organism: Crocidura indochinensis (assembly GCA_004027635.1). NCBI lineage: Eukaryota > Metazoa > Chordata > Mammalia > Eulipotyphla > Soricidae > Crocidura > Crocidura indochinensis. The sequence goes on along the minus strand of PVKC010001612.1, from coordinate 19,939 downwards.
AAAAACCCAAAATATCCTGTTAATTTAAGGTAACATTCTTTAATATTAATATTTTCATAAAAATGATCTTTAAAGTAATTTCACACATTTTGTCTTTCTCCTTTTTTCTAATTTGAATTTTTTTGATGCTGTTTTAGCAGCCCTACCAGTTCATTCTTCTGTATCACTATTCTCCACCAAAAAGAAATTTGTAAAGGTCACTACAAAAGGGGAGAAGAAGGAGAAGGTAATCTTTCGATAGCATCTTGCACCCTACTTACCTTATGGATATATTCATCTTATGGATATTCTAATTATACTTTCTCTTTGCAGACAGCTTTTCAAGAGATATCTCACAAATAATTTATCCTTTCTTCTCCTTATCTTCCTTTACTTCCTAAATAGGTGCTAAAATAATGACCTAGTTTCTCTGTGTGCCAGTGTTGCAACCATATCATTGTTTTTTATTAGAAAAGAATTTTAATTTTTGCAATCTTGTCATTTTGTATTTGAACTGAACTTACGTTAACATTAAGCTGTATCATTTACATAGTGCTATTGTATACATTGTCTCCCAGAGCCTTATACACGTATGTAAGATAGGGAGAACTTTATTTCTCACCTGCATTTTACAGTGTGGAACTAGGGTTCCAGGGGTTGGGTAATTCATAACAACAGATATTGCCTCCTCTAAAAAAGAAGAAAAAACTTTCCTAAAGGAGTGATCTTACCTTGCTTTGTGAAGTCACCTAACATCATGTGGTCTTTTAAACCATTTTTTATTATTCATGAGTTATATTTAAGTATACTTGTACAATAGTATTATGTTGGATGCAGAGCATAATTCAAAGATGTTCGAATAGAGCATTATACAAGGTTATCTAGAATTTATTCTCTTAATAAGTATATATTTTGAATATACATTTCCTTAATGAGTATACATGAGTTTATGCAGTTTGTTAAACAATTCATGAACGATTTGGCATTTGATTCATTAGAAGTCTTCTTCCCTTGAGAAGTACTTTGTTTTGGGGATTGAAATCACTAGAGCTTTTTGGAGTGAGTATGAGTATCTTATCCCCATATCTTCCTTCTTCCAGAAACCCTCATAGCTGGGAACACAGCCCTAAAATTCATAGTATCAGTAATACTGCTGTGAAACTCTGGATAGTTTTACTTATTGGTATTGTCATCCCTATAGAAACACACCAAATTAAAAGAATGGAAGCTAACAAAATGAGCTTACCATACCTTCTGTTATTGTATTAATAACTTCATTGGAGATATAATAATTGCATAAATATGCTTGCTTTTCCTTTTTTCTTTCTTCCTTTTTTAAAACTTGCTTCTTTTTCCTTTTTATTTTATCCAATAACTTGATTTCACACATATGGAACAAACATGTTATGATCAATTATGTTATGCATTTTCTTTAAATAAATGTATAAAATGAAAAAAAACAGTATATAGATCTGAAACAGTGTTGAGTTTCACATCTTGGTGCTGCTGCCTTTAACTATGCAATTTTGGGCAAATCTGTGCTCAGTTTCTTAGTATAAAATGGGCATAAAAATAGATTCTCACCCTTAGGCTCCTCATAAATATTTAAAAGCTTGTGCAAACACATGAACAAACACAGAGTATAGAACAGTGCCAGGAATAGTTAGACCCAATGGAAGTTTTAGCTCTCACTTCCAAAATAGTATGCCAGAAATGGAACCTGGACCTGAAGTGGTGGGATGGTAGAGGAGAACAAAGTTCAATAGAAAGGCAGAAGTTGTGTGTGTGGAGAGTAGGTACTGATGAAGTAAGTAGGTAAGCAAGATATTGGAAGCCAAGATGTTGAGCCAAAACTCTCCATGATTAGCTCATTGCTATCCTAATTACAATTGGCTTGGACTTACCATCTGGGGCAAAGTCATCAATGCAGGGTCTTTTTTGGATGAGTCTTTAATATCAGGCAAATGTTAAGAATAAGGACTTGGGAAAAGCTGCAGTCATTGAAACTAGACTACATGGTGACCAACTATGTCTACAAAACAATGCATCAAGGGCTCTTGGGACAGAAGGAAGGATGTTTTACAGAGAAGGTTAGGGCTATAATGTGAATTTCTGGCTTTTAAGAGGTGGAGTATTGGGAAGTCACCATTTTGATCCTTATACCTATGCATAGTGACCAGATCTATCATGACCTGAATTGAACTGGAATAGGATCGGGAATAAGGCCAAAGTTACTCACAAATTTACTTTTTCAAGTTATTATTGCTATATAAAATAAGATCAGGCTGAAGATATCCAATGAGGGAAGTTTCTTCACTTATTTGATCTTTGAGGACAAGAACTGTGTATAGGCAGTTATATTACTTCTTGTGTCTTAATTACAGGTGATTGATGAATATTGGTAAGTAAATTGGAAAAGTTGGAGAGGCAAGGGGGAATTTATGAAGGGGCTGATTTAGCCAGGGGTGGAACAGAAACTAGACCTCAGGCCTGATGCCTGATCACCTGAAGTTCCTGCCAAATCAGCACTTTTCAAATTATGGGCAGCTGTATAGACATCTGGTGATGCTTGGAGAACAGAAGGAAATAATTATTGATCTTAACATCTGAGGGAGAAACTCATAAAGGAACCTTTAGGGATCTTAGGGAGCCAATGAACATAGTCTTAAAAATATATGTCTCTGTATCTTATAAAATACACATCAATAAGATTATTGTCATTTGCTAAAAAAAGAAATTTGAGACAAAGAAAAATACTAGCTCCTACAGTAGCAGAACACAATGATAGAGAGTAGGACCCCATTTGTCCTGTATGAGTGACTTTTTATCTGTTTAGAATGATAAAATTCAAATAGCAAATGAAGCTGAATTGAATTCTAGCGAAGAGAACTAAAATGATTGAGTTGATGACAGCTGAAATCTCCTTGGGGTGAGAAGAGAATTCTGCGGCTCAAGTGGTGCAGGAAAAGCAGAGCAGATGTGAGAAGTCATCTTCTAAATGGCTCCACTGATTTCAAAATCATAGTGGAAGCTTCAGGCTGTGGCCTAATTCTTTCCCCCCAAAAAAGTCATTTGGGTCTTGAGATGACTCCTCAAGCAGATAGCCTGAGGGTATTTGAAATAGGACATGGCTTTAATTCAAAAATAGAATTTATCATACTATATAAAGCAGTTTTCCAATTGTCCTTCGAGGAATAGTGTATTTCCTCCTGGTTCTTGCCCTGCAATTTATACCATTCCAGTCATGTGCCACTGAAAGCCCACAAAATGGTAGCTCAGTTGCTTTAAAAAGCTAGATTTATAAAGAGCTGTTATGTAAGTAGAGTGAACATTGTGGACCAAAGTTGGATTTTTTTCAGTTTGACTCAACTCAGCCACCTAGTTTCTGTAACCTTAAAGAAATTACTTTTTGCCTCAAGTTTCTTATATCTACAACAAGAAAAAGGTATCTCAAAGAATTATTAAGAGAACAAATGATTTAATACATGGGAAGCATTTAGAACAAATGAACACAGTAAGCTCTGTGCCAATACTACTTACGTACTTTTACTAATGCCAAAGGAGTGTTCCTCAGTAGGCAAGAGACCTAAAAGGGTTATACCTTATTACTAAAATCAAATGAGCTTTCCAGTCTTTTTGTATTATTGTTTTAATAAGGACTCAAAATGCTTATTAAAATGGTTTTCTTTCTTTCCTTACCTATGATTTATTTTTTAGTAGTTGAGAAGGCTGATATCTTAAATCATCATAGCCTCTGATGCCATGGACTTGATCAAGACAGATTTTCTAAAATAAATGCATTATAAAGACCCTCTAGTCTGAGATGGGCTTTTATAATCACTCCCCCCACCCCCGCAAAATAACCCATGTCCCTTGAAATTTAGCTCCTTTGGAGACAAATAACTTATTTCAATCATGCATTCCATTTTCTTCAGCATCTCTGGTTCACAAAAAAAAGTAGGTTGTGTTGGAAAAAAAAGAAAAATATCCTATGTGGACTAAGAGGATCTCATATACTTTTATTATAAATATAAACATGTAACTAATACATTTCACCAAATATTCCAAAGTTTGCTTCTTGGTGGGGAATACTTATGATTTTTGTGCTTTTAGTTAGGCAGTGGAAAATGTTAAATTGAACAGTGAATTCCTAACCCAATTGAAAGAATGTGACTCTCTTTATTGCAGTTTTTGAGATGTGAAGTTATATATAATCATAACTTCTGGTAGTCAACTGAAGACAAACATATATTACTTTGTGGCACCTTATTCAAATGTTTGCAATTGGTGAACACCCACTATGTTTTATTCCCAAAGTTACTTTTACTTATTTCCAACATTACTCTGAATCTGCTGCTTCTCTTGTTTTGTGTAGAGAGAGAGAGAGTTTGTGTTTTGGATAGGGTGAAGCGGGGGAAGGTTCTCAAAGCCTTAATCACATGGAAATATTTAAGTGCTTCTAGTAACCCAACTTATAAAGCAATAAACATAGAATGGCTCTTTATCTGGCAGGAATAAGAAAATGGAAAATGCTAGTAGTTAAATAGAAGTTTATGTATCTATTTAAAAGGGTTCTGTTTTTAAAACTACCTTTTGTGTCATGTTCGATGTGCTTTCTTGTGTTGAAAATCTTGGCATCTTTTTCACATTAAATATTTCAAGATCATTTAGTTATTTAGCCTTCAAACACAATGTCTAAAACTATCCCAAAAGGAGGAAAATGGCAAATTGCTGAAATTACAACTGTTTTTGCTTTACTCTAATGGAAGTAGTTTTAAAATCCATGGGGGGAAAATCCAATTTTAAGGAAAGCAGTATTAGAAAGCATGCAATTATGTATAGTGAATATTTCCTCAATGATGGAAAAATTCAAAATACATGAAGAGAAGTCTTCATGACCATTTTCTCAATAAAGTGAGTTGATATCTTTGCTATGGGGAACTACTGTCACCCTGGAGGCAGTCTATAAATGGATTTATTTTTGCGTTGTATATTGGAGGAAGGGCACAATATCATTGATAGAGATTCAACCATGTGCCAGAAACCATGTAGGAATAAGAAAAAAAATCCAATTTGAATTTTTATTCTGTCTCTGCATTTAATAATAATAGTGATGATAATAGTAATTATTAGTGATATTTAACTTAATAATACAACTCTTGCATGTAGTGAAATGATTTTCTCAAGCTATCAAGTTCTGATATTTGATATGAGCTATATTATTTAACCAAGTTGTACTCTTTTGGAAAATAGAGAATAAATTTTGTTTTGTTTAGAGTTTGTGACACACCCAGCAGTATTAAGGGCTTACTCTTGTCTCTGTGCTCAGGGTTAACTCCTGGTGGAGCTCAGGAGACAATATGAATTGCTGGAGATCAAACTTATGTAGGTCACATGAGAAGAAAGCACTCTGCCTGCCGTAGTATCTCTCCCATTAGATAAAAGGATTAATATGTTATACTGGTAATGTCAGGACCCTTGGGGAACCTATGTGAAGTGGGAAGGAGAGAAGCAGTAGCCTTAGAAGAAAATCAGCCACTTTCTCTTTCTCAAAATATCTGGTCACCCTTCCTTAACTTATAGGCCCTTTCCTACTACTTGCCTACTTTATGGCTTTGTTCTTTTGAGTATATAGGACGTTCCAATTTTATATAAACTCTAGGTATATTTTTACAATATCAATGTTGGTATAAGTAATTTGGTGTCTTTTGTGTGGACACTCATTCAATGCCCTTTTTAATATGCCCTTCTCATAGGTTGGTGTGACTATATTTGTTTTTGATATGGGGCCACACTTAGAAGTGTTCAAGGTTTACTTCCGATCTCAGAAAACTGGTGGGCTCAGAGGATCATATATGGTACGAGGTCTCAGATCAACTGCCTACAAGGCAAGTGCCCTACTATGCACTCTTCTCAGACCCTAACTTTTCTTATGAAAGCTGCATTCAATTGTTTAAAGCAGGTTGATTGTAACTTTGACCTCTTTCTAGTAAATGTTAAATTCAACAAATGAGACACTACCCACCACACACACACACACACACACACACACACACACACACACACACACACACACACACAAGGTTGTCCAAAATAGTCAACCTTGAGCTCAAAGGCTCAAGTGCTATTTATTCAACAAAATATAAATAATCCCTCTCTCCCACAATCCTCCAGCTCCTAACAAGTGAGTCATTGTTAAGTTGACAAAAACATTAAGAGCAGTTACTAAGCAAATCAACATTCAATAGGTAAAGATCAGAAGCCAGGATATTTTATATAATCTATTAGAAGGCACCCTTATTAAAGTCCAGGACAATTATTTTATTTTTTCTCATGCTAATCCCACCTCTAAGAGTCCATTAATAGTCTTATTCTATGCAAGCCACATTCGTAGCACAGATATATGTCACCTGCTCATTCCTGCCCTTCTTTTTTTTTTTCTTGTGTGCACATTTGCAAACACTTTGCATTCTAAATTATTTTACCTAGAGCACATGCCATATATATGTATATATAATATAGATATATTTTTTCTTTTCGGTTAGGGAGATGAATTCCCACATTTGATCAGTTTTCTATATTCAATTCATTAGAAACTAGTGAATTAGACCATGAGAATGACTTAGGGTTCTTTATTTTTCACACAGTAAGCATATTATGGAGCATACATAAACTCACCTAGAATGAGTGTGTCAAGTTCTGGAAATATGGCATAGAGTCTGTTAAGCTTCATGCATGAGCTTAATGCAAGGGTGAAGCTTTCATTTAGTCATACCTGGGCCCTGACTTTTAGAAGATAATTTTTTTTTATGTTTTTGGGGAATAGGCATTTAAAAATTATTGAGGAAAAATAAATCAGGCAAAAACCCTCAAAATATTAGAAAGGGAATCAAAAAGTAATAAAATACATATATTTTCTCTCCATTTTTTGTAACTACTGTTAAGATTATAATAGATAATTCTCTTAGATGTGGCTATAAGGTTTATGAGCTCCCTATATCAATTATTATATTATTATGTTGATAATTATTCACTTTGGATATAAGGTAGTTTTCATATTTTTTATCCACAACTAGATCTTGTTTTTAAATAACTTAGAACCCATAATGGTAGGTTCTTTTTTGCAGGGTATATTTAAAAATATGCATGAGTTTTGTTTCATCATCATTATAATAACAGAGTTAAAGAGCTCTAAATAAAAACTCAACAAATGAGTATCACTAATAAGTGGAAATTCCCCATATTCTTTCTCAACTTATTTTATTTTTTTTAAATAATTTTTATTTTGACCAAAGTGGGTTTCAAATCTTTCACAATAATATTTTAGGTACATAGTGACATTGAATCAGGGGCATTTCCACCATCAATGTTGTCCTCTCTCCACCCCTGTTCCCAGTATGCATCCCATATCCCCCTCCTTTACCCACTGGACTGCTAGTATAAGTGGTCCCCTCTGTGTCTAGTTTGTTGTTGATTGAGTATCAATTCTGTTGTAATTTGCTTTAGATTTGGTGTTTAAAAGTCTGATCATTTTTTATTTCTAATCAATGTTGATACGACTGTTTGGTCTTTGTACCATCCATTATTTCCCCCTCAATTTATAAGGCAGAGCAAGATGATTCAAGTTATGTGGTTCTGTTTGAAGGAAGAAAAAATGGTGGTGGGCAAAAAATCAAACAAGCAAAAAAATGGGAGTAGTCCTTCTAGAAGCTATAAATATCAATTTAAGAGAAGAAAGGGAAAAAGAAAGAAAAACATAACAACAATATAAAAAAATAAAAACCTACAATGACCCCCCAAAAATCAAGCAAAAACTCCTGAAAAGCACCACAGCAGTAAAGACAACAACCAAATAATAACCACAATCCCAAACTAAAAACAAAATAAAGCAAAAAAAACCTGAAAAAAACAAACAACAATGATAACAAAAATTTTGTGCTTCTTCTTTTTTCTTTTTTTGCATAGGCACATTAACATTGGGAAGATTACAAAGGGAATTCCCTTGGCCTAAGAGATATAAGGTTTCTCTGCCCTTGAAGCATACTGTCATGGGAACAACTACAAGTTCCGTATATACTCTTTTACTCTCCCCTAGATCCTTTTGTGGTGTCTAGAAACTTTCCGCTCAGTTGTGGATGATAAAATCTGGCCTCTGTAACTAGAGATCTTGGTATATGCACAAGTCATAGGATGAAGACTAGGATGGAGTCTTTATGGTTCTAGAAGTTCTGTTCCATCACTGTTGTTTTAATCAGTCTTCTGTAGTTGGTGGTCTTTGTTTTTGCACTGATTCTAGGACAAATCCTAGAATGGAGTCTTTCATTATGATTCCAGAAGTTCTACTCAGTTGTAATGGTCTCACTCAGACCTCTGGAATTAGAAATCTTGGCTGTTGTACAGATCATAGGCCAAAGCCTATACTAGGATCTTTCTTATTGGTCCCAGGATAAGTTCTGCCCAGTCATGTTTGTCACAGTCAGTCATCTGTAGATCTCGATCTTGGCTTTTGCACAGATCAAAGAATGACAAGTCTTCTGACTTTGTCTTATCGTTAGGTGGTAAGATAAGACAACCTGCTCTTAGATAAAGTTGTTGTCATTTCCTCATTGTCAGATGTCATATCAAAACTTGTGCATGTTGGTGTCTGAGCAGTAATAAGAATGTCCCAGAACGGGGCCCGGGAGATAGCATGGAGGTAAGGCGTTTGCCTTTCATGCAAAAGGTCATCGGTTCGAATCCTGGTGCCCCATCTGGTCACCCGTGCCTGCCAGGAGCAATTTCTGAGCATGGAGCCAGGAGTAACCCCTGAGCACTGCCGGGTGTGACCCAAACCCCCCCCCCCCCAAAAAAAAAGAATGTCCCAGAACGAGTTTGGTCCCTGGAGCTGTTGTGGAGAACTGTGTTGGTTCTATGTCTGAGATCTAGAGTTTGGGGTTGGATGGTCACTGTCTAATCACATGGAGTCTAAGTTGATGCCACATGACATGGTCAAGGAGGGAGGTACCATGTATTGTAAAATGTATGAGTTAGAATTTATCTCACCTAAAATTTGATCATATATGCTGCATTTGTATCTTCATCCTTTACTGAAAACAAGAATGTATATTGGTACAATTCAAATAGAAAGAAATGCAGGATTTAATATTTTTTCTATAAATGAAATAATTGATTATGCTAAGCCTCATAGTTTTGCCCAACATTATGTTTCTGAAGTTCATAAATGTGTATAATTTTTAATAAAGCTTACTTATCTGAATGGCCAGATAGTCTTTCATCATGGGGAACTGCTTTGAAATTTTATTTAATTTTTATAGAGAGCAATATGACTGTTGGTAGAAAGTTGCTTGTATCTTTTGATTTATAAATACAATGGCTATGTGTGCTGCTATACATATCTTTTTATGTTTATGGATAAGAATTCACTTAGAATAGATATTGATAAATGTTTCAAATTTATTTTTTATTTATTTTTGGTTTTAGGGCCACACCTGGTGATGCTCAGGGGGTTACATTTAACTGTACACTTAGAAATTATTCCTGGCTCGGTGAACCAAATAGGATGTTGGGGATTGAACCCAGGCCCGTTCTGGGTCAGCCACGTGCAAGACAAAGGCCCCACCACTGTGCTATTGCTTCGGCCCCATGTTTTAAATTTGATAATCACTGAACTACTCTTCAAGTGAACAATTACTAATTTAATAGGAATATTACTGCACTACACATACATTAACATAATTTTTGTTGCACAAGTCCTACATTTGCCATTATAAGACAATATAATGTTTTCTATTCTAGTGAGCAAAATAGTGATAACTCATATTTCTATTTTTCTTACCCCTTATGAATAATGAACTAAGTATCTAATTATGATTTTGGTCACTTGAGCCTGCTCATATATTTTGCCCACTTACTAATTAACTCAACTAATTTTTTGCCATTTCTTTAAAAGGTTTTTTAAATAACATGCCTTATATAAAATTTACCACTCAACTATTTTTACATGTGCAATTTCATGGCATTAATATATGCACAGGTTTGTGCAACTATAAACACCGTTAACTTCTAGAAATTTTTATCATCCCATTAAGAAAGTCTATGCTAATTAAGAAATAATTTTCTATTCTCTCTGCCCCTTTTCCTCCAGGCACCTCAACTGATTTTTCTGTCCTTATGATTTTCCCTACTTTAGATGTTTCACATCCAAATAATTTATTTTATAAATTATTTAATTTATTAAATAATTTAAGAATCATTTATTTTATATTTAACTTATTTTCCTAGCACAATATGTTAGAGTTCATCAATATTACAGCATGCAGCAGGCCCACATTTTGTTTCTTATAGTATCTTATAGTATAGTATCTTATAGCACCTCAATTTCCTAGATTTAAATCATTTGTTGCTTATATTTACAAGCAATACTAATATTTACATTTCTTGAAATATACTGAAGTATGTGACAAGTTGTCTTATTTATTTATTTATTTATTTATTTATTTATGAATGTTTGGGGCCACATCCTCCCTCATGGCAGGCCTCACTCAGAGATTATTCCTGTCAGGATTCAACAGTACTATATGGGATGTCAAAGATTGAACTCAGGTGATCTATGTACAAGGCAAGCACCCTACCAAATCTCCTGTAGCTCTGGTCCTCATTTTTCTTTTTAAATGATGTTTCTGAATTAATAAAAGAACAAATTTTAAGTCATATTTATGAATGTTTTATGTTATATTTTATTCATTTAGTATTTTTTAAGGATAAACTTTGCTCAAAAATTAAATTCTCTGTTTCCCACTAAAACTTTTATCATTTGTTTTCAAATCCATACCTTTAATCCACTTCCCTTTTTGGTGTAGCTAGAAGCATTAGGGACAGTTCTTGATGTCATTTTTTAACTCTATATGTTACCTCATTTTTCAAGATAACTCATTTCTCCTGTTCCAGCTGCTTCTTTTCTTTTTTGTGAAATACTATCAGAACTGGGTTAAACTTTTGGCTTATGTCACATTCAAAAAAAAAAACTGGAGCCCTATCTCACACCATTCATAAAAAGTAATATAAAGAGAAATAAAGACTCTGATATTAGACTATAAATCTATAAAGCCCATTGAAGAAAAACAAACCTCCACAAAATCATGCCTTCAGGCTGTCTTCACTAGGTCAATTCCATTGGCAAGAAAACAAAATAAAAAATAAGTAGATGGGATTATCAAAGTAAAAATTTTTTGCACAGCTAAAGGAATAAAATTAAAAATAATGCACCCTATTGAATGGAAGAAAAGAATTAAACTCAATCCTCTGAAAAAGGGCTAATATCCAAGCTATATAAAGTCTTCATAAGAGTCAATAATGAGAAGAAACAAATGATACTATCCCCAAAATGAGAAAGGAGTAGAAGTAATAGTTCTTCAAAGAAGATAAGCAGATGGCCAGTAAGCATATAAAATATTCAGCATTATGTATGGGAATTATAATTGCACATATTAGGGAAAAGCAAATGAGAAGTACCATCTCAAACCAGTGGGAAGGTGCAGGGGTTCTCAAACTTTTTAAACAGGGGCCCAGTTCACTGTCCCTCAGACCATTGGAAGCCCAAGCTATAGTAAAAACAAAAATTACAAACAAATTCCTATGCACACTGCATACATCTTATTTTGATGTGAAGAAATAAAATGGGAACAAATACAACATGTGGCCCATGGGCCGTAGTTTGAGGACCACTGATAGAACTACAGAGAAAATTTGAAATAGCTAGTGTTTGTGAGTTTTTGGTGAAAAAGGAACACTCATTCATTGTTGGAAGAAATTAATCTTGTTTATACTCTATAAGAAACAATATGGAGACGTCTTAAAAAATTGAAAGCAGAGCCTGAGAGCATAGTGGATAGAATGCTTTCCTTGCACATGGCAGAGTTGGGTTCTTAGATGTCATGTAGATCTCCAAATCTGCCAAGTGTTTTCTTTGATTATAGAGCAAGGAGTAATCTCTGGTGTGTCCTACTGTGAACAATCAAATAAAAATCTTTTCATTTGATTTATAGAATCTGTAGATACCACTTTTTGGCATCTATTTGAAGAACACAAAAGTACTATTTTTAAAAAATAATTTTTATCGAGACCAATGTGAAATACAAGTCTTTATCAGTCATATTTAAGGTACATATTGACAATGAATTAGGGTCATTCTCATATGATCTCCTTCTGGCATAGTTCCTAGCATCCACTCTTAGCTCCTGGACTACTAGTTTAAAAGGCCTCTTTTGTCTTAGCTAGTTGTAGTTTTGGTCTCTTGATTCTATTGTCATTGACTTTGCTTTGGGTATTTATATCTCACAAACTTTTTTTTTATATTTCCACTCAATGACCTGAGACTGCTTAGCCCCTGGGTCCTATCCACTTTTCTTTTTCTCAATTTGTAGGAAGACATAGAAGTATGAGGCAGAATAAGATGATTCATTTTTTGTAGTTATATAAAAAAGTAGACTGGACTCCCTGTCTGGAAGCTGTAAATATCAAAAAAATTAAAGGAGGAAAAGAAAAAGAAAGAAGAAAATAATGGGGCAGATGTGGCGATTTTTCTTTTGCATAAGCACAATACGTATTGGGAAAATTAGAAAAAAAAATCCCTTTGCCTAAGAGATACAGGGTGCTTCTACCCTTGAAGCATACTATCATGAGATCAACTATAGGCTCTGGACAGGAATGTTGTCAAACACAAGGTCTTTCTTTATGATGCCAGGAAACGTTCTGCTCAGTTGTGGTTGTCAAAGTCAGTCCTCTGTAATTAGAGATCTTGGTTTTTGCACAGATCCTAGAATGAAGCCTAGGACAGAGTCTTTCTTTATGGTCCTAGGATAAGTTTTTCTTTAGTCTCAGTTGTTGTAGTCAGTCTTTGTAATTCGTGACCTTGGATTTTGCACAGATCCTAGGGCTGAGGGTCTTCTTATTTCGTCTCACCGTTAGGTGATAAAATAGAGCAAACTGCTCTAAGATCGATATTGTTGCTGTTTCCTTGTCAGCAGGGTGTCATATGAACCTACCCTGGCCCAAATTGGTGCCAAAGCAGTATTAGAGCCTCCCCCTTGTTGGGGGAGGGAGCTGATTTCTAGTGTTGGTGCAGGGAATTGTGCCAGTTCTAAAACTGGGATCTGAGAAGAACACAATTCTAACTGGAAAAGATATCTGTAGACCCATGCTCATTATATTTCCCTTCACTATAACCAAGATCTTGTAATAACCCAAATAACTAGTAATATTTGAGTGGATAAAGAACTTATTGAGAAAGAGTATTCTAGATAGAGTTCTTGTCTGGAACACAACTGATTGGTTTGATACATATCATTCAATATAGTTCCTTGTTTCCCCACTAGGAATGATCCCTGAGTATAAAGACAAAATTAAGTCATGAGGACCAACAGTGTGTCACCCCCCTTCAAAAAAATAAAAAAACAAGCTTAGTAAACATTTACACACTGGAATACTAGTAATATTAAAAAAATCTCTTTAATTTTCATTACAGAGCTTAGGTGGCCATATAGTAAGAGAAAAGGATGGGGTAGGGAAGTGACATAAGGACAGTGATGGAAAGTAGTAGATTCTTTTGTGATAATAGAGCTGCAATAAGTTGTGCACAAGTGGTATAAATACTACATAACACTATTGTAATAATGTCACTTCAACACAACTATAAAGGAAAACTTTTGACTTGTATTCACTATAAATATAGACTTGTTCACATTTTGTTTTCATTAGAATTCTAGAAGGTATTATTCATTATGATACAAAGTAAGTTGCCTATATAGGTGCCATCTCAGAGACTCTTCAAAGCCTTATTTAGTAGCTTTAGTCAGTTGCAGTGTTGCCTGGAAGAGGAGACTAAGTGGCACTCTGGTTTTTCCTGAGTTTGATATTTCAGAAATAGATTCAACCTTATTGGTAACATGGTATTTACAAGTAGTTGCAAATGACAAATATTGATGTTTTTTCTTTTACTCCAGTCAAAAAGTCAACAGGAATCTCCTATTTTTATAAATTATGCATTTTATTTAGTAAAGCCTACTCATACTTTTTCATGATCCTAATATCTGTTGGGACCTGAGTCTTATCTTGAGAAAGGAAAATAAGTAATAGTTCTGAAAGTTCTGAACCTTTTAAGCTGAGAGACAAATGATCACTATTCATCTTTCCTGTGTCTGGCAGGGAACCATATGTACAAGTAATAGTGTAGGTAAGAACATTGATTTTGGAGCTTGAAATATATAGCTTTTGAAAATAGGATAAGAAAACTTATCATTTATTGGGGCCTGAGCAATAGCACAGTGGTAGGGCATTTGCCGTGCATGTCTTTGATCCAGGATGGATCTCAGTTCGATTCCTGGCACCTCATATGGTACCACAACCCAGGAGCTATTTCTGAGATCATAGCCAGGAGTAATCCCTGATTGTCATCGGGTGTGGGCCCAAAACAAAACAAAACCCAAATACCAAAAATAACCGCCAAAAACAAAAAAACAAAAAAGCCTTCAAACCCAACCCTTTATCATTTGCAGTTACTATAACTGAAATAAACATGACTATCTGTCATTTTCATCAATAAACTTTTAAATATATGATTGAGAAACCATGGGGGGAAGGTAACATGATTCATCTGGGACTTTGAATTATTTGGGTGTTCCTCATGGTTCTCTTTACCACATGACTACATTCTCTGCCTATTCTCTTCAGTTTTAATAAAGAAACTATTTAGGAAAGCATTACTTCCTAAATATGAACAAAATGTATGCAATTGCTATTATGCCAGGACTTTGATAGATTCATATAAGGTCCTTACATATAAAAATTATAAATTGTAACCTCAGCTCGTCATAATTCTAAAAGCCATAGTAGCTGAAGTATTATTATTTTAAATTATCATTTTTCTAATATATTATATATGTGTGTATATATTATATACATATATATGTGTGTGCATATATTTTAGGACTATATATATATCCAAACATGTCAAAAAACAGAGAGTTGACAATTTTGTAGAAAGATGAAGAGTACAATTTGAGTGGATTGGAAGGAATATAGGGTTTATGGACCATGAGGCTATGTCAAGGGAAGAGGAAAGGCCAGACCCCCCAAAAGATCTATCCAGGCTGAGCATCATGTGGCCACTTTTCTCAGCCTTTCTGTAGATATACATCTTCCAGTATCTTTCATAGACAGTTATCCCCCTTATTACTTGCTGTGAGTTGGGAATTACAAAATTATGACCATGGAAAAAGTTTCCAGGTGCTAGGAGAACTACTGCAAAATAATCCTACTCTGCAAAATGATTTGTTTCAAAATGCATCCAATTTCCAGCCAGAAGGCTCCTAAAATGTTTGTAGCATCTGTGTGCTCTTAGCTGCTCCAGTCCAGGGCTCCAGATGCTGGCAGGCATTTCCCTCTATTAAATCAGTCTTAAAGGATTGCCATATGCACTTCAATCAAACCTTTCCCACACACATTCCCATAAAATTGTCGCTCTACAGCAAATCTTTTCAACCACATTCATGTAAATGTAGCTATTTCTATGAATAGACTAAAAAGAGTACATATAAAACTTGGTTCAACAATAGCACCATTATGTGCTTCACCAAGCTTTCTGCTGTGTGATTGGACATTACTGCTTGAGCTTTGTGAGGTAGTTTGGGAGTATCTGGTCAGGCTTTTCTGGCCCATATAAAAATGAGTTCCTATTATATCTTAAGGTTAAGACTCTAATAAAATTTGTTTTATGAATTTTTGATCCTCAGTTCCTTTTTTCCCAACTTTATAACTTTCAAAGTATTTTCTTTATATTCAAGTGAGGTACGCAGAGCAGGTGCTATTATCCACATTTTATAGTTTAAGAAAGAAGTCAAGGATTGGTTATGACTTAAAGATGTTAAATACGATTCACTGTGCTACCTTTATAAAATAAGAGTTTTTTCTGTTATTTGTTACTTATGTTATATCTTTTAAATTTGTCTGAGTTTATTTATTTATTTTAATAATAACTTCTTTAAGCAGTGTATTACTTTAAACAATGTCCAACTCAAATCATAAAAATTAGACCTGTATCTTTTTGAATTCTCTCATATTGTAATGAAACATATAGATTTTCATTAAATATAAGCCCACGTACTTTTTTTTATTTTTAGTTTTTCAGTCACACGCGGTGATGCTCAGGGGTTACTCCTGGCTATGCACTCAGAAGTCGCTCCTGGCTTGGAGGACCAAGCACATGGAACACCAGGGGATCGAACCCCAATCAGTCCTAGGCTAGCACGGGCAAGGCAGACAGACGCCTTACCACTGGTGCCACTGCTCCAGCCCCCAATGTACTTTTATTTCCAATTAATCACGTTAGGGAAGGGATGGGAGGGAACCTGGAGAAATTGGTGGATGGAAGTGAATACTGATGAAGTGATTGATGTTGGAACATTGTGTGCAATAATGAGCCATTTTGTAGCTCTGCAATTCACAACAATTAAAAATAAAATATCAAAAAGGGCTGATGCCTTCACAGGGTAGTGAAGGAAGCAAGATCTTGAAAATATTTTTATCTTGTACAAAGCAAAAAGGAAGCCTCTATAATCTTAAAGGGGGAGAGGGAATTTTCTTTTCCAGAGTAACTTGCTGAGGAAACTAATACACTGAGCTTGATGCTGATGTTATGTGATTTAGTCATAGGTTCGAGATAAAACTGACTCTTTAATCTCCAATGCAAGAATGTGAGATGCAGAGGATCCTGAAATACCTATAGCTGGGAAACACAGTTACAGATTGGGCCTGAAGAAATGGAGATCTTTTAGTTTTGTTTTGTTTTGTTTATTTGTGACACTCAGCAATACACAGAGATTATTTCTAGCATTGCACTCAGGACTCACTTCTGGTGGTAGGGGGATCATCAGGGATGTTGGGGATCAAACCTGGGTTCGCCATGTGCAAGAAAAAAAAGATCCACTCCAGAGCCAAGTGGGGATCTTTTTATTTTAGGGTCACAACAGACAATTCTCAGGAGTCAATCCCATCTCTGCACTCAGAGGTCACTCCTGGCAGTGCTTGCAAATAGAATGCTGAAGATCAAATTCTGGTGGAAGGCAAGCAAGGCAAATCTCTATCACTGGCCTTTCTCTCTGGTCTCAGTGGATGCCATTTTTAACCAGAGTTGGATAATTATAACCATGGAATCCAGAAAAATCCAACTATTATGACACAGAGCTCAGAGTAGCTTCAATTTAGCATCCAGAGGACTCGCTGCAAAGTCCTATTCTTATTTCATCTTACTGAAGAATTCTAGGTTGCTATTTATACTACATGTTAAATTCTTATTCTTATTCTTATGTGAATATGGGGGCTGGAGAGATAGCACAGTGGTAGGTCATTTGCTTTGCACACAGCCAACCCAGGACAAGCGGTGGTTTGAGTCCTGGTACCCCATATGGTCCCTTGAGCCAGCCAGGAGCGATTTCTGAATGCAGAGCCAGGAGTAATCCCTGAGTGCCACCAGCTGTGTCCCAAAAACAAATAACAAAATAAGTAAAAATGTTATAAAGAAAACTTGAAAGAGGATAAATATTTTTAAATGGAAATTTAAGATTTTTTAAACCACTAAGATGGAAAAATAATTAATAAACTTAAAATTCAGCATTTAGTAATTCCTATTTCCATCTTCCCTATTGAACTGCTCCCCTTCCCAAAATAGGGATTGAACTCAGCTTTTTTAATTAAAGAAAGTTGTACTTTGTAGTCTGAATTTAAGGGTATGAATATTCACTTTTTTTGTGAAAAAGAGAAAAACATTTTGTGGAGTTGAATTATATATTAGAGATCAGTGAATATGAGAATCCTGGAAACAATGGAAAACCATCAGCATTTTTCACTCCTGTATTTGCTTTCATTCTTGCTTGCCTAAGGATCTTTTACATAATGGACATCAGCGAAAGTGCCTTCCTCCGACAGGGCAGTGTGTGCCTACAGTGTGGACCTCCAGGGGGGTCCCTTGACTTCTTGATTTAATTACCACAAGACCTTTTGCAGTTGCCCCCATGGAGTTTCAAGGCTTTCCCAGAAGCTGTGCATAAATCTTCTACCCACTGTAGTCTTTTGTATATTCCTCAGCCGGAATAATTGGGAAGAAAATTATGTTCATGTTATTTCAGTTGGAGAAAGTGCTAATAATTCAAGATTCTGTGCAGTGGGACATAGAAATCCATCACTGTTAGGGTTAGCTGCATATTCCATTGACCTTGGGTAACTACACTCTGCAAAATGGATTGGGTTGTGCAATGTTAAATGTCAACATTTGTGATTTGTCTATTCATTTAAGACATATTATTGACTGCCTAATAAATTCTGAGGTGTCATATTGAATTAGATAGATATGCTTTTTATAGAGACAGAAAATATGAGAAACCAAACTAAACTAGATTAAAAATGTTTCTATGCCAGAAAATTATGATGCAGACACAGACCCTTTTAAAATCTAAATAACTTTTCATAGGTCTCTCCTTTTATATTTTCCTAGGAAGCTTTAACCAGAGTTAGTTCCCTTAGCAGTCATGGTAGTAGGTGTTCAAAGAAGGCAGCGAAAATGATTATGATTTTCCAGATGACTGTCAGTCAACACTGAAATCAAAGGACAGATTCTTTTAGTATATGGTATCTTTTATAGCTGGAAGAAAAATAATGGAAGTGTGGTACCAGAGATATAGTAAAGTGTATAGGGCCTTACATATGGTCCACGTATAGACCTTACATATGGTCCACCCAGATTTGATCCATGGCAACAATATGGTTCCCTGAGCAACACTATGAATGATTCCAGAGCACAGAGCCAGGAGTAAGTAATCCCTGAACACAGAAACCCAAATTCTACTCTCCAAAATAATAGACATGACTAACACATTAAGCCTAGAATATATGTAGTGAAGGACTATGGGTTTAACTTGGGCTATGACATTTGGAGGAATAAAACCTGAACAAATTTTGTCTATGAAATCATAAGAAAATAGTTAGGATTTTTTTCATTTGTCTTCATACCACTATTCTTTTTATCCAGTAAAATATTATACAAGAGATTACCAAATAGACTAAATTAAAGAGAAAGGGTAACAGGGCAAGGACATTTCTGTTGATGAAATTGTCACCTTTCTTGAGGAAGAAACAGATAGGCCTAAGTAGTACCAGTGAGTATCTCACAATTTTACAAAAAAAGGACACGTTACACTATTCATATTATTTTGAAGTAATGCAATATTTTTCAACGTGGTAAGTCATGTTATCTTTTGTATTTGTGTAAACTTAATATCAAGAGAAGTATAATAATTTGTATGTTTTTATGAGAGACTTTGGAGGAATAAATGACTATAAACATATAATACAGTTTTAAGATCTGCTTTTGGACTGTAGTTTAGATATTCCCTGGGTTGTTATATCTTACTGCTAATCATCCCTGCATGTGTCTCATTTCAGGCTACAACTCCAGTTGAATGCTAAAGGAGAATAAACTATCCATTGCAAACCCAATCCTGATATTTTTACTCTCCTTTTTCCAAAATACTAGATAGGAGAGAACTTCAAACTGTGGTGCATACACTTAAAATATTCATGAGTAACTCATGAATGGTAAATCAAATTGTTGATACAAAATAGTTTATTTTCTGGGGCAAGAGCTCTGCATATAGTCACTTTGTCTAGGTATGGTCACAGGAGCTCAGAGCCAGGAGTAAGTCCTGAGCTTTGGGTGTGGCCCAAAGACCAAAAAAAGAAAAGTTTTTCTTTTGTTTTAATAATTTAATCACCATGTTGCCTAAAATTTTCTCACTTAGGGGCCCGGGAGATAGCATGGAGGTAAGGCGTTTGCCTTTCATGCAAAAGGTCATCGGTTCGAACCCCAGTGCCCCGTATGGTCCCCGTGCCTGCCAGGAGCAATTTCTGAGCA
>PVKC010001611.1:21723-49161 GCA_004027635.1 Crocidura indochinensis | reverse complement strand
AGATGCTATGTTTGTTCATCTCTCTCTTGCCTAGGAAGGGCATCCAGACCAGTAACTTATGCACACCCATTCTTTCTTATCCACAGAGATAGAGTTCAACATTACAGGGAATTATGGGAGTCCAGTACATGTGAACCACAATGCCAACTACAGTTCAATGCCCTCTCCTGACATGGACCCTGCTGACCGGCGCCAATCTGAGCAAGCCCGCCGACCCCTCAGTGTTGCCACAGATAATATGATGCTGGAGTTTTACAAAAAGGATGGGTATGAACTAATGCCCCTTTATCAACATTGGAAATTGAAGAAATGGGGATTTGAGATATAAGGAAAAGCGAATAGGTTGAAAGAAATGGCTACACTTACTAAAAATAGTTTATGAGCTTGTAGCAACTTTGTTGTTAACCTGAGTTTTGATACTTTCATCTTTCTTTTTGCAAGGAAACTCATTATGTGTTGTTTTATAATAGACTAGTTGTTATCGGATAAAAAGTTGACAACAAAGGAAATTAAGTTTATAGGCATAAAAATAGTTTATTTTAGTTGAAATTTTATGTCTATATAAATTGAATTTCTTCATAAGGGCTTCAACTTGATGAGGAGACTGCTCAATTTAAATTTTCAGCAAAAACTTTGTATAAGAGGTACCTTAATTGTATATTAAAAAATCTCAATTTCCAGGGCTAAAATGGTAACATAGCATGTAGGGTATTTGCTTTACACACTTCCAATCTAGATGTGATCCCTGGCATTCCATATGTCCCACCAGCCTGCTAGGAGTGATTTCTGAAAGATAGCCAGAAGTAATCTCCTGATTGTTGCTAGGGGTGGGACAAAAATCAAAAAAATAAAAATAAATTTAAAAAAGAAAAGAGAAATTATCAGTTGCCTTCTTTTTGAAGCATAGAGATTATTTTTTTTAATTTTTTTTTTTATTTAAAGCATTGTGATTTCCAAAGTTATTCATGGTTGATATTTATACATACAATGTTTTAGCATCAATCATACCACCAGTGTCAACCTCCCTCCACCAATGTTCCAATAGTCCATCCCATGCCACCCCGTCAGGCTCCAGCCTTCCAGGCCCACTTTTTTTTTTCCTTTGGTTTTGGGTCACACCCGGCATTGCTCAGGGGTTACTCCTGACTCTATGCTCAAAAATTGGTCTGGCAGGTTTGGGGGACCATACAGGATGCTGTATGGTGGTCGAACCACTTCCTTTTGTATGCAAGGCAAACACTACCTCCATGCATTCTCTCTGGCCCCTACCAGGCCCATTTTTAAGTTTGGTTGTTAAATATTGGGTCCCTTGATTTTATTGTTCTTGACTGCATAGCTTGGATATTTATTTCTGTCTTTCTTAACCTTACAATGAACCTGAGTTCCCTTAGGCATTGTTCCACATTATTTCACATTTGTCTTACTACTCCTCCACTCAATTTCCCTCCTTCTCACTATACACTAGGCTTAAGAGTGTTGTCAACAGAAAATCATTGCGGGGCCCGGGAGATAGCATGGAGGTAAGGCGTTTGCCTTTCATGCAAAAGGTCATCAGTTCGAATCCCGGTGCCCCATATGGTCCCCCGTGCCTGCCAGGAGCAATTTCTGAGCATGGAGCCAGGAGTAACCCCTGAGCACTGCCGGGTGTGACCCAAAAACAAAAAACAAAACAAAACAGAAAATCATTGCATTCCTTTATGCAGTTATTCTAAATACCACATATAAATGGTATCTATCCTGCATTTACTATTATTATTCTTGCTTATTTCATTTAACATAATATCTTCCTGGTTCATTCATGTTGTAGCAAATTGCATAATTGCATCATTCTTACAACTATGCAATATTCCATTGTATATGTATATTCTTTTTGACCTTTTTCTACTTTAACTGCACTCTCCATTCTTTGTGGCAAGCTTCCTACCATGGACTTGTCTACCAAATCCTCATCTCTAATGTCTCTGGGTATGATCCCCAGACTGTCTTTTATTTCCCATATATCCCACAGATGAATGGACTACTCTATGTCTGTCCCACTCACTCTGACTCATTTCTCTCAGCATAGTAATATTCATATCCATTCATGGAAAGGCAAATTTCATGACTTCATTTTTCCTAATAGCTGCATAGTATTTCTTTGTGTAGATATATGACAGTTCCTTTAACCACTTTCCCAGGTTATCAGGTACCTGGATTGCTTCCAGATTTGGGCTATTGTAAATAGTGCTACTACAAACATAGGAGTACAAAGGGCATTTTAGTACTATGGTTTTGTATTTCTAGGGTTTATCCCTAGGTATGGTATTTCTGGACCATAAGAAAGCTCAATTTCCAGAATTTTGAGGAATATCCATATTGTTTTCCAGAAAAGCCTGACTAAACAACATTCTCACTAGCAGTGAATGAGAGTTCATTTCTCCCCACATCCATAACAGCACTGGACATTCTTGTTCTTTGTTGTGTGCCATTCTCTGTAGTTTGAGATATCATTGTTGTTTTGATTTTCGGTTCCCTGATGATTAGTGATGTGTAACAATTTTTCATGTGCCATTTGACCAACTGTTTTTCTTCTTTGAGGAAATGTCTATTTCTTCTCCCCATTTATTTATACCTCTCACCATTTTATAAAGTTTTTAGGTTTTTCTGTGTTAATCTTTGTGAGTACATTGTATATCCTAGATATCTACCTATATATTTATCATATCCCATTGTATATCCTAGATATATCCTGTATATGTATCCTATCCTTTATATATATTCTATCCTATCCTGTATATATATACTAGATATATCCTATATATATATATATATATATATATATATATATATCCTATCCCATTGTATATCCTAGATATCTGTTGAGTTCAAATATTTCCTCCAATGCAATTATCTGTCAGTTAGCTGTCTTCTAGTTTTATACATATTTCTTTTGAATACAGAAACTTTTTAGTTTGGTGTAACCCCATTTATTCAGATTTTATTTTTTAACCTTTGCCATTGGCATATTGTTGAAAATAATGTGTCTTGTAGTGTTCAGCCTATATTTCCTAAGTTTTCTATATAGATTCAAGACTGACCTCAAGGTCTTTCTGTTTGGTGTGAGATATGATTCCAATTTAATTTAATTTCCTTTTTTTTTTTTTGGTTTTTGGGCCACACCCGGTGACGCTCAGGGGTCAAACCATGGTCCGTCCAAGACTAGCACAGGCAAGGCAGGGACCTTACCTCTAGCGTCACCGCTCAGCCCCTCAATTTAATTTCTTACAGATGGTAATTCAATTGTCCCAACATCATTTGTTGAAAAGGCAGTTTTTATTCCATTTATGTTCTCAGTTCCTGTGTCAAGAATTAGTTGACCACATATTGTAGGTTTGTCACTGGATATTCTATTCTGACACATTGGTCTTGATGTTTGTTTTTTTTCTAATATTACTATGGCTTTATAGTACAACTTCAAGTTAGGTAGTGTGATGTCTCCCAGTTTATTGTTTTGCGGTATAGTGTTGGGTATTCATAGTCTTTAATGGCTTCACACAAACTTTATAATTGACCATTATTATGTCCTTAAAGAATATCATCTGAATTTGAATAGGGATTGCACTGATATAAACAACTATATATGATTCATATGATATAATCATATGATATAAACAACTATATAGTTGTTTAGGTAAAATGTCCATTAAAGTGTACCTAGGAACAATAAACCAATACAATATAGCTCTGGCTACAAAGTCAATACACAAAAATAGGTTGTATTTCTTTATACAAAGAATGACTCAGAAGAGAGGTGATCAAAGTGTCTATCCCATTTAAAATAGTGTCAAAAGAACATAACTATCTAAGAATCAACTCCAAAAGAAGCAAAAGACCTCTACCATGAAAACTTCAAAACACTTAAGGAATAAATTGAAAAAGATCTAAGGAAGTGGTAAAACACTCCATGTTTAAAGCAGAGAAAAATTTAAAACAAAGCAATCCAAGTATAAAATTCTTGTAAGATTTCAAGGGTTTGTTACTGAAATACATCTAACCTAATTTTCATAGGAAAGACTGTCTTAATACTCAAAATCAGTTTGTATAATGTGTAATTGCATATTGTTCCCCTAACAAGTTAGAGAATATAAACAGGTTTCAAAATGTCATAGCTGATTCATCCTATATTATAGTAAACTAAAATAGGTGGTTTGGAGTATTCAGCAAGCTAAAGGCATCAAGTACTGTTTTATAGAAGGAACATATTGCTTCACACAGTCAAACAAACCTGTTCCATAAATTTTTTAGACATTAAAAATTACCTCTATACAATAAATTTCTAACTTTATTTTTGCAGGGTTATTTTTTTTACTACTTTTTAATAGCAAGAAGCATCACAAAATCAGACAAAAGGAATTGTAGCAGCTCTAACATCTCCATTCCATATTGGCACACTAAACTTCCAGAAATAACCGCTAAAAGAAATTAGGACTAAAATGGCTTCAGGGAGAAGTTTGAGAACTTAGAACTAAAGAGCTCCATTATTCCTTTTTAATGGGAACTGGAATTGGCAATCTGTACAGCTTCTTGTGATAATGCAAGAGTAATTAAAAACCTTGCAGTCTGATTTACTTACCGGGATATTTTATGTTTTAAGGTTTGTAAAAGTTGTTTATCAGCTGTGTGTTGTTTATGGTGAGTCTTTATTGGAAAAAAATGGAAGGTCTATATATGGATGGGTCAATAAATAAAAATTAAAATACTTAAAATCTTTTTTATGAATATTGAGTGAAAAACATACAGAGACAGCAAGAAAAGTGGAGAAGTACACAAAAGGCACATTGTAATTTGTTTCTAAACCTGAATTTAAGCAGTTCAGTTCCTCTAAAGAATCTCTAAGCTGAGGCATCGAGGGTATATTCTGGCACTGACTGAATCATAGACATCCCTATCTATGTTGGAATATCTGCATTGGAATGCAATATCTCCATTCCACCAAATTTTCTTACAGACCACTTCTGATTCCCAGCCGCCTCTAAAAAGCAATCCAAATAACCTCTAAGATACTATTTCTCTGAGATTTCTTTGGATAATTTAATAATTTCTGGCCACTCTAGGATACAGACAATACAGAAACTTTTATGGTGCCTTATTATTGATAAAATACTACTAGTTAAGAACCGCCTAAATGATAAGCTAATTGTATGTATTTGCCACCATATATATGAAGTAGACTACATGAATTATTTTTCATGATTGAATATATATTGTATATTTTAAATTATATCAGGCATTAAATTAAGTGGAAGGTTTTCTAATTTAGTGTAATTCAGGTTGAGATAGCTGGGTATCAGTGGATATATTTTAAGATACAGTGACCTTGTATCAATTTGTATCAGTTCTAAAAAGTCTTTAAAAGAAGAGAAGCCTAAAATGTGATTATTTTAGGAATGGAAAACTAATTGGCATTATTTGAATTCCTGTCTAATTATAGTTATGTAAAGTGAACTTTTTTACATTTGTTCACATTTCTGTGCTTTCAACATTTCTGATATAGTTCAGTGTCTTTGAACTACCTTTGAAACACTGAAAAATTAAAATTCAATGATTTAAGTGGTCTGGTTTTAGAGTGATAAAATAATAATTGTTTTAAATTGGAGAAATGTAGTAGGTCTATCCCAAAGACTGGACCACAATCTTTACATGAGGGCAGCTTGGTTCAGTCTTAGGCATGGACATATTTCCTAAGTGCTGCATGTAACAACAGCTAAGCTATGCCAGGTATGACCCAAAAGCAAAAAGCAAAATGGGAATAGGAATGGTTGATGGTGTTGAAAAGGACAGAAATAAATATCCAAGACAAAGGCAACAATACTAAAAGCAAGAGACCCAAAATTTACTAATCTAAAATTAAAACGGGCCTGTTGTACTGGCAGGCAAAGGGGTTTTGGGGGTGGTGGTATGGGATACACTTGGTGAACATTGGTGGTAGGATTGCCCTGATTCATTGTATGACTGAAATCCAAACATGAAGAACTTTGTAAATCACAATGTTTTCTATAAAATAAAATTAATTAAAATTTTAAAACAATGATAAGTCCCTGTTTACTACTAGTGACATTTTCCTAGATATCATCGAAAATAATATAATCCTATCAAAGTCCCTGAATTTTGGGGTTTATTAAATCTTTACAATTGAATAAAACACAGAGAAAACCGAGTTTCTTCAATAAATTCTAATTAGAAGCTCAAATGCACGTTTTCATGAATAAATTCCCCTTGTTTCAACAAATATCAGGACATAAACACTGGAATCTTTAAGAAATGTTTTATTTTGGGAAAGAATCTTTTTAAATATAATTAAGATTTTAAAACAGGAGTTTCGAAGATGAGCCCTAAACATATGTACGTGTATCATAAGGTGACAGAAGAATGGAACAGAGAGATATTTCAAAATGTAATAAAAAATATTGACACTTGGGCTGGGCCTTGGCGCTGCAGATAAGGTGCCTGCGCTAACCTAGGATGGACCGCGGTTCGATCCCCCGGTTCCCCATATGTTCCTCCGTGCCTGCCATGAGCAACTTGCCTGCCAGGAGCGACTTCTGAGCGAATAGCCAGGAGTAACCCCTGAGTGTCACCGGGTGTGACCCAAAAACCAAATATATATATATATATTGACACTTAACCAAGAATTAGAAAAGGAGCCAATGTTCCCTAGAGCCTCTAGATGAAGAACAACTAGCCCTTCAATTTCAGTCCAGTGATACGCATTTTGGATTTCTCAATCTGAAAGATTAAATTTCTGTTGTTTACAAATCTCTGGCACTTATTACAGTAGTCACAGGAAACAGATATATCTCCTTCTATAGATACATACCCTGACTTTTGTGAAAAAGGTTGAGCTGTGGCTTTGCCTCATGGATCAGGGAGGCTCTGATTGGTCAGCCTGTGGCTGAGAAGGGAGAACGAGGATGCAGAGGTGGTCGTGGTGTTGAGAAGAAGTTGGGCGAAGACAAGCAGCAAGAGCAGACGATCACAGAGGACCTGGTCATGACCAAGTATAAGATGAGGGGTGGGGGCGGCATCACCAACGGGGTACTTCGTTCTTTGGTGGAAGCGTCTAGCTCATGTGTCTCGGTACTGAGCCTGTGTGAGAGAGGTGATGCCATGATTATGGAAGTGAAGGGGAAAATTTGCTAGAAAGAAAAGGAAATTTCAGTAAATAACTGTGTGTGTCACTTCTCCCCCTTTGAAGAGTGACCAGGATTATATTCTCAAGGAAGGGGACGTGGTAAAAATTGATCTTGGGGTCCATGAGGTTGGGATAATCTAGGAAACCCAAGTAACAAGGTGGAAAGCAGATGCCACCAAAACAGCTCACCTTTGTGCTGAAGCTGCCCTACATCTTGTCAAGCCTGGAAACCAGAATACACATGACAGAAGCCTGGGACAGAGTCGCCCACTCATTTAATTGCATGCCAATTGAAGGTATCCTGTCACACCAATTGAAGCAGCATGTCTTTGATGGAGAGAAAACCATTATCCCGAATCCCACAGACCAGCAGAGGAAAGATCATGAAAAAGTTAAATTTGAGCTGCATGAAGTATATGCTGTGGATGTCCTTGTCAGCTCAGGAAAAGGAAAGACCAAAGATGCAGGACCGAGAACAACAATTTATAAGCGAGATCTTTCTAGACAATATGGCTTGATGAAATGAAAACTCCATGTGCCTTCAGTGAGGTTGAAAGGAGTTTTGATGCCATGCCATTTACTTTAAGAGCTTTTTAAGATGAGAAGAAAGCCCGGATGGGTGTGGTTGAGTGCGCCAAACATGAATTGCTACAACCACTTAATGTTCTCTATGAAGAGGGTGAATTTGTTGTCCAATTTAAATTTACAGTTTTGCTTATACCTAATGGCCCCATGAGGATAACTAGTGGTCTTTTTGAGCCTGATGGAAGAAGTTCAGGCTCTTCTCCAGAGTTCTGCAAGTCGGAAAACTCAGAAAAATAAAAAAAATAAAAAAAAAAAATTAAAAAAAAAAAAAAGGCCTGTAAGATTGCAGATAATGCCACCAGTGAGGAAACATCAGAAGAGAATGAAGCTGGAGACTGAGGTGGGCCCATTTTCCACTCCCATCATACGCCAGGCTCATCTCCTTTCCACCATACTCCAGGCTCTGTGACGTGCAGTTTATCTTCTCCACCCAGGACGGCCAGCAGAGCAGGGGTGCCCCTGCCCGTCCCAGCCCCACCAGTTCCTTCCAACAACAGCCAGTTCCAACTGATTCTGGTCTTGGGAAACCAGACTTCCCAGCCACAGAAGACTACTTTAAATAGAAAAGAGAAATTGAATAATAAAATCAGAAGTCAAAATCCATCTAGCCCCTCTTTGTAGCCTTTTTCAACCACTCTCTGCTTGGTCAAGTTTTATGGCCTTATTACAGAACAGGGAGGAGGCTATGATAGCCACCACTGCTAAAAAGTCAGCTGAAATAGTTTTATACCACTCCAATAGCAGCATTTTCCCATCACTTGGAGCTTATTCCTCTCTTTCCACTTGACCCCAGTGTTTTATCTGGCCTGGAAATAGAGAGGAGCTATTCATCCGTAGCAGTTTCCTAATCTGGTCAAGCCCCTCCCATTTTTAGGAGTCATAGCCTGCATTTACCAAGGAATTCTCATCTATTAAATGGATCCTTTTTTCTAAATCTTTTTAGTCAGTTTTGTCCTGCAAGAACCTTTTTTTTTTTTTTAATTCCACAAGGCTCTAAGGAAGTAATCTATCTCAACTATTTCATTAGGGTCTTCCTGTGCTCCATTTTACAAGCCTGAGTTGGAAGTGCAACTGCCGTTTTGTTCCCTGTTCAAAGTATTTTTGACTTTCCTCCTTTGAAAGAAAGGCCAGGAATGAGAGGAAAAGACTGCTGACAGAGACCTCCTGACTTTCTAAAGCTGAACTTGGATTGGATAATAAATTTCTAAGAGTTTGGAGAGAAAGGCAACAAATTTCAGTACCTCTGGAATGCAGTCCCAGGGAACTAGGGCTCCCATTAACTGAAGAGGTTTTTAAATACATTGAAAAAGACATGTCATTAAAATAAATTTGGATTTGCTCATAAAAAAAGTAGTTTGAGCTGTAGCTGTGGTTCAGTTAATAGTGATGGGTAAACTATAATTGTTTTTAAGTTGATTTCAGTAACTTACTTAAATGATAGAAAATGATACAAATAATTGCTAGGATTTCTGAAGTCAGATCATAAAAGAGACATGCTTTGTTGCTATGTGGGAATCCAAGGAACCACTTGAAGATAAATTGAAACTCCCAGCCTTTCTTTCAAGCTGTGTTCCGAACTGACAGTCATCACCAACTTAGTAGTTGAGATGGAGCCTTCCAGATCAACTCAAGTTGTGTTAGCTCAAGTTATGTAGAGTAGATCCCTTCCAAACTATCAGAGTATGACCAAGATAAATAAGCTACTATATTTTGAGGTTAACACAAAAAATTTCAAGAATAAGCTTTGGGGGGGGGGGAGGGAAGGTCAATGCCCTTTTCCTACCACACCATTAATTCATCTGATCTAGCTGAGTATCTTTTTTAAATATATATTTTATTTTAAAACCTTACATAATTGTATTTGGGTTTCAGTCATGTAAAGAGCACCATCCATCACCAGTGCAACAGTCCCATCACCATTGTCCCAAATCTCCCTCCTCCCCACCCACCCCCCACCTATACTCTGGACAGGCTCTCCATTTTCCTCATACATTCTCATTATTAGGACAGTTCAAAATGTAGTTATTTCTCTAACTGAACTCTTTACTCTTTGTGGTGAGCTTCATGAGGTGAGCTGGAACTTCCAGCTCTTTTCTCTTTTGTGTCTGAAAATTATTTTTATTGCAAGAATGTCTTTCATTTTTCTTGAAACCCATAGATGAGTGATACCATTCTGTGTTTTTCTCTCTCTCTCTGACTTATTTCATTGAGCATGATAGATTCCATGTACATCCATGTATAGGAAAATTTCATGACTTCATCTCTTCTGACAGCTGCATAATATTCCATTGTGTATATGTACCACAGTTTCTTTAGCCATTCGTCTGTGGAGGGGCATCTAGATTGTTTCCAGAGTCTTGCTATAGTAAATAGTGCTGCAATGAATATAGGTGTAAGGAAGGGGCTTTTGTATTGTATTTTTGTGTTCCTAGGGTACATTCCTAGGAGTGGTATAGCTGGATTGTATGGGAGCTCGATTTCCAATTTCTGGAGGAATCTCCATATCGCTTTCCATAAAGGTTGAACTACACGGCATTCCCACCAGCAGTGGATAAGAGTTCCTTTCTCTCCACATCCCTGCCAACACTGTTTGTTCTCATTCTTTGTGGTATGTGCCATTCTCTGTGGTGTGAGGTGGTATCTTGTACTGGAATGACATTTTTGTATTACTTTACTGTCACAGATCAGTATATCTCTAAGATTGAATCACTGATGAACTATTTCATTTGAATAAATAATTTATTTAAATGTATATGTAAATCATATTTTACTTTATATTTACACTATGCCATCCTTTAATACTAAATGTTGGTGAAAACACAAACACAAAATGCACATCTTCCAGACAAATGAAAAGAGCTCACAGATAGTCTCAGCAATTTCCACAGCTCCTACTTGAAAAAAAAATTTTTATTTTGGTTTTTGGGCCACACCTGGTAATACTCCAGGGTCACTTTAGGATATGCACTCAGAAATCGCTCCTGGCTCAGGGAACCATATGGGATGCTGGGTGATCAAACAGAAGTCTATCCTGGGTCAACCACATGCAAGGCCCTACAGCTGTGCTGTTGTTCCAGCCCCATACTTGAAAGGTTTTGGTATAAAATGTTTATATAAATTATATATATATATATATATATATATATATAGGTTTTTGGGTCACACCCGGCAGTGCTCAGGGGTTACTCCTGGCTCCATGCTCAGAAATTGCTCCTACCAGGCTTAGGGGACCTTATGGGATGCTGGTATTCAAACCAATGACCTTCTGTATGAAAGGCAAATACCTTACCTTCATGCTATCTCTCCAGCCCCATGTTTATATATTTTAATGTCTTGTTAATATTACATTTTATATGGTTTATATAAAATAATTTATTGATATAGCTTCTAAAATATTATGTGAAAGTAATCTCCTTTCTTGATTCTAATCCCTCTCTTTCTATTTCTCTTTGCCTTCCTTTACTGCCATTGTTAGCCTTAGACTTAAGACAGACCACTATCTATTCCCCACCATACCTTATATGTTATTTTCCTTGGTTCTTGCATTTCCTGTGCTTATACATGTGCACTGGCCTTGAC
Source organism: Crocidura indochinensis (assembly GCA_004027635.1). NCBI lineage: Eukaryota > Metazoa > Chordata > Mammalia > Eulipotyphla > Soricidae > Crocidura > Crocidura indochinensis. The sequence continues at coordinate 37,826 of PVKC010001611.1, read as the reverse complement.
CCTTGCTAGATGACATGGCTTCTCTCTTGCCCCAGATTAAGTAAAGAATCATATACCCTAATCCTTCTAATGGCAAGGCACAACAGTATCTGTGAGTTTTATTGCAGCCTAGAGATCCCAGTGGATGACATCCATAGAACTGTATTGCAGTAGCTCAATGCTCACAAGACTAAGATGTAATTCTTTTTCCAGACTTGAAAGTTTACATGCCAGCAATTATTCCTCTTTTTTTAGTGTTTATTTCAAGAGATCCTTTAACAGAATTCACTGATAGCAACAACATAATCTAGGAAGATATATAAATCAGGAGTAGCAGTCACCAGTGTGGTGTTTATTTTGCTATGCAATATACATACTTTGTCTGTGTCTTATATCATCCATCTGGACCTTGACCTAGATAGCCAGTCATTTAAAACTGGAAAATTTATTGGAATATTTGAAATCAAGTCAAACGATGCTATATGTTATAGTCATTCCACTTAGAATTATATTGGGGAGGAGGATAAAAGTCTGGGGTACAACAGGTCCTGAAATACGTAATCAACAAATTTAAACCAATTTCTTTAGTTTATAACTGATTAGAATATTTAACATATAAAGCTAAACATGGGTGAAAGGCAAGTGGCATGCCACATCCTTTTCCAAATATAGACTATAAAAATTGTTGTCACAAGACTATCAGAACTGTGTTCAAAATGACGTGTCTTTAATAGTGTGAATAAATCCTTTGTGAACTCTGTTCCGTAAAATACTTTAACTTGAGGAGGCAACACTTTATTTTCAATAAAGCTTAGCCTATGTAGTTATAAACTTAGACATAAAACATTCTAGATACTCAAAAAGATTTACCTCATTGAGTTTGAGTTGGTAAAATTTACCTTTGAGAGGCATGTTATTATCCAAGTCACTGATGAACTCTGCCTGATATTACTAGAGAATTCTTACCTTTAAATTAATAGTGAGGATGCTAAAACAAAACAAAAACCACCATTTTGCTGTATATTGAGATAAGAAATTATCTCTGGAAAAGTGAAAAATACCAGATTATGGCCTCCTGGAGTGAGTAAGGGAATTATGAATGAACCTAATAAACTTTAGGTTCATTTTTAATCTTCCTAGAATTTTCAGAATACAATCAAGTAATCTTGTCTCAGAACTTTTCAGGCTTCAGATACCAGGTTTTTTGCCTCCTTTCTCTTAGAAGACATTTTTCAAATGTAAATGATAATGATCACTAGAATAAAACTCAGATTTCCACTTTCTAGATTTCCACCTATTTGAATTATTCAGTGCCATTTATAAGTTTAAACCTCTGGCTAACATTGAGCTGATTTTGACCAGGATTTTAAACCAGCAGAGCAAAAATCTATCATAAGAAAACAAGCAATAAAATTACCATAGCTGACTCATAAGTGTCTCTTACTTCTTTCCTTTGACATTTATTATTAAGGATTAGATCTTCTAGCTTTTCAATTTGGTGGGATGTTTTAGTTTTACTTGTTTGGTGTGTTTTTGTGTTTTTTATTTGTTTGCTTGCTTGCTTGCTTTTGTCAGTTTTTTTGGATAAGGCTTAATCTATTGATTTTTGTTTTCAGTATTAGAAATCATATCCAGAGCATTATGCATACTAGGGAAGAACTCTACCAATGAGACACATCCCTGACATCAGCCTCTTAATTTTTAAGGTCTTGGTCCTAAATTTACCTGTGTGCTCTGCTACAGTAGCATTTCATTTTATGATTCTAAGAAGCCATTTTAGGATTTGTTTTGTTCTACTATATTTTTGATCCATACGTGGCAGTGTTCAGGCTTATTTCTGGCTCTATGCTCAGGGATCACTATAGGTGGGTTCTGAGCTCTATATGTGATTGAATTCATCTGCCACATGCAAGGCAAGCACTGGCCTCTCCATTTTAGGTTTAATCTTTTTGTATCAATACAACTCATCGCATAACTACTTAGTTCCTCCCAATCTTATTAATGCTGAAGGGAAATATAGATATTAGAGTTCAGATTTTGACAAATCACCCTCATGTAAATGTTGATATTTGTATGGGAGGTATTAGCTTCATGGATAGTTGAGAGTGAGCTTTCCAAGTTAGTGAATGTTTAACTGGGACTAGAGGATTGAGATTATTTGAGAACTGATACCATCTCTTAAAAATTTAAAGCAAAAACAAAATAAAAACACAGTATAACTTTAAACAAACTCCATGCAAATATTAAGTTCTGATAAACTGGGAGAAGTTAAACAGATTGTATAAAAAGGGGGTTATCTTGCACCCACATGATCCCATTGTTGAGAGTGTGAGCACTCTGAATTCCCTTCTCTTTGTTTCCTTGCCCTAAAAGAAGAATGATGGACATTGATCTCAAAGTCAGCTCTTCAAACACTGTAGATCTTTCTGTGCTGCTACCTCTTCTCAGAAAACCCAAAAAAGCCAAGAAGAGATGTTTGCCTGAGATCACCTCTGAGTCTTTCTTATTCTGGCTGCTGCTTTGCTTCTTAGAAGTTCTTTCTGCTCTTTGATTCCTTGCATTTGCCTTGCTTAAGCTATTAAGGCATCTGAAACCATGTTTCTATGTTTTCACTAGAAGTAGTACATAATAGGAAAATTTTGGCAAACTACCTATAGGTGTCTGTGAAGTTGGAGTCAATTATTTCACTCCTATTTTGGCAAATGCAAGCAGTTTTTAAAATTCTGAGTCCTAAAACTGAGTTAGGTGATAAAACAATGAACAGAAACATGTTTTCTTCTTCCAATTTTGAGTGTCTATCTTCTTAGCAGCATCTAATCAATTTTTTTTGTTTTTGTTTTTGGGCCACACCCGGCGGTGCTCAGGGGATACTCCTAGCTGTCTGCTCAGAAATAGCTCCTGGCAGGCATGAGGGACCATATGGGACACCGGGATTCGAACCAACTACCTTTGGTCCTGGATCAGCTGCTTGCAAGGCAAATGCTGCTGTGCTATCTGTCCGGGCCCTAATTTTATCATTTTTCTTTGAATTGTATTTTATATAGATATTCAGGCATTTAAATATATTATATATAGAAATTTGCTTCAGTAAAATGCTTCTAGTTCTCAAAGACTATTGCTTTTGTGTTTGTAGTTGGTTCATTTTCTAAATATTTATTTTAAAGTAAATAAACATTTGACACATAATCATTTAGACCAGTGGCCCTCAAACTACGGCCCGCGGATCACAAATTGTATTTGTTCCCATTTTGTTTCTTCACATCAAAATAAGATGTATGCAGTGTGCATAGAAATTTGTTCATAAATTTTGTTTTTACTGTAGTCTGACCCTCCAATGATCTGAAGGACAGTGAATTGGGCCACTGTTTAAAAAGTTTAAGGACCCCTGATTTAGACAGTGCATGGCTTGACCTTGAAGTCATATATTCTCCAGCTATGGGAAAGATCTAAATGAACTATCATAAGTTAAGAAGGAGAAAACAGAATATGAATTACTCCTGTAGGTCTTTGCTGATGATCATGGAAAATATGTTGTGCATGTACTATCCTTGCCAACCATTGTAACTGAATGGTAATGATCCTTTTTCTACATAGTATATTGAAACTCTATTTTTTATCCTAGCAAGTGCTAATGCTTAAAAACCATAGGTTGGTACTTTTACCAAACCCTCTCTACATTTTAAAGGCACAACAGGATTGTGTTTTGAAAGACTTCCCAGTGTGATTCTGGATCTTCAATAGGAGGTCTATTTATTAGTTGAAGAAATTTGTCACACCTAGTTGACACGAGGCTGTTCAAGTGAGATGAGAAATATTAGCAGTGGCTCTAACTGTGAAAAGTCTCTGGGAATTCCATGGTAAAAAGTGTGTTGGAAATTAGCTCCATCCATTTCTCCATCTTAGTACATGTTCCCATTGATATATTCCCCAATTGAATCCAAATCTAACATGATGCAACCTGTGTTCAGGCTGTGATACTTTTATTTTAAATCTTGCTACACCTTAATGTGAGAGGAACTTTTCAGGTAGGTAGGATTTCATGATATTCTTTGCTTCTGAATATTGTGAATTATTAGAATAAGATTCTAATAACTTTCGGACCCAAACATGACTGGGTGTTTTTTATTTCCTGCAGAAACATCAGTTTCTTCCTTAAAGTTAACAATAGTAGATTTCCTCTTAGTTGTTGACTGAGAGAACTTACTCCTTACTCCTGGAAAGAGCCTGACTGACTACCACATATCAGTTACCTTCTAGACTCAGCAGGGGTCCTCAAACTTTTTAAACAGGGGGTCAGTTCACTGTCCCTCAGATCGTTGGAGGCCGGACTATCTATAGTAAAAACAAAAACTACGAACAAATTCCTATGCACACTGTATATATCTTATTTTGAAGTGAAGAAACAAAAACGGAACAAATACAGTATGTGGCCTGTGGGCTGTAGTTTGAAGACCCGGAAGTGAACTGACTTTTGAGTCATGTAACTTACAAATGAGCAGGTGGCTATTTCCATTGATGTTTTTTTCTTTCTCCCCATCTGCCCTTGTACATACCAATATAAGCATTTATGTTCCTTTTATTTACCTATATACTTGAACAGATAGATTTTTGATCCATACAACTAGAGGAGTCCCTCTAATAAGATAAACCAGTTGAATAATTTAATGACACATTATGAGCCCCTAATATTTTGAACTTTACAAGAGAAAGGCAGGAATAGTTTTTTTGACACTAATATATTTTATGTTTCTGTCCCTGCAGCCTTAGGAAAATTCAAAGGTATGGTATCCTTTTGTGGCCACGAGGCTACAATTCAATCTCACAGAACTAAGTGAGCCATGCTGTAGTGGACTCTGTTAAGGTGAATGTGCTGTGTTTCAATGCTTGGCTTACTTAGTTGAAGTTGACTGTGTTACCATCACTGAGACAAATTTGGAGCTGGGATGATCATAGGCATGATCAGTCCCTTCCCTCGTCCCTTCAGTAGTCAGGAGGCAATAGCTTGATCGCCTGCAGAGGTGGTAGATTAGCTATTCTTGTAGCTAGTTCAGAGATCATCAATAGGCCATATGCTTTAGATCTAAACGAACAAAAATAAAAATGGTTCTTTAGCACTCTCCTAGAAGTCAAGTTTCACTCTCTCATCTAATGCTACCAATCCCGGAATCAGTCATTCTATCACCCAATTTGGAGGAGTGAGTGCCTCCAGAGAGGAAAATTTCTGCCCTAGGGAAGCTTGGAATCCATGCCTAAGGGACTTGCACGCCAGTTAGCCTAAGGCCAGCTGGTTTGGCAAAGTGTGGAAAGAAGCTGCCAACTGTGTTAGGGTTACTGGTTCATAGTCTGTCTTGGAGTAGCCACCCATTTGAAGCTCGCTTTCCTGGGACTAGGAGGATGCTAAGGCTGCACTGCTGTACTCCTAATATGGACATGCTTGAATGCGTTCACTTTGCGGGGAGGAACTTATCAACTATCACACATAGGTAAGAAAATGTCTTTGTATCCTTCACTAGCATGGGCGTGAGGGTCATGGACACCTCCTGGGTAGCTCGAAAAGGTTCCTCGACTGGCCGAAAAGCTTCCTGCGTCCCACCCACAATGCAGCCTCCAGCTCCACCCACAGAGCTCACTGCGCCCCTGCCATCTCCCCTTCCGGAACAGTCTCCTGAAAGCCCAGCTGTGCCCTCTCTTTCTCCATCTAGCTTGGGCCTTCAACCTGGGGTTGAGCGGACCAGGTAAGTCTAGGGATGTGCCAAGCCCATGGTTCTGGGGGTGTCTAAGGCTGATGCATCTAACTGAGCTCTTTTGAATTTAGTCATTTCCCTATAACTCAATGCTAAGCATTCATGTGCCTCTCTGAGTAAATCTGACACTAAGCAAGCCACCAAATAAATTCATCAGATTATCAGTGAAAGCCCAGAATTTTCTAAGAATAACATCCCAAGCAAAATATAAAGTGGAAGCCTGCTACAACGTTGTAAGGAATCAAAGTTCCAAGTTCCCCAACTATTTCTCTCTTTCTATAACATAATTTTCCTAGTTTGAATTTACAATTTTGGTATTTTTTTCACCATTTTTAATGCAAAATTGGGTAAAAATCAAGAAAAAAAGACAACCTTATATTTGTCTGAGCATACACTTTAAGAGAAGAAAACAAGCCCAGTTTATTTCTAGTTGAGGTTACTCTCTCTCTCTCTATATATATATATATATATATATATATACATATATATGTATGTATATATTATATATCTGTAGAATAAATCTGAAAAGTTCCAGTTCCTGTGACCATATACACAAATAAGTGTTGCACATGATCAGACCCCAGGGTACAAGGAAATAGGATATACTGACTCTTCTTAGAAAGAGATTTGGGCAGAAGGCATTTAGGAAGTGGAATTACAAGAGGAGTTATTTTGCTATCCAAAAACAATTCAGAGAAGTAGAAAGGCTATTTCAAATTACACTGGGAAATTGAAAGTTTCAGCTTAATCTTGTATTCTTTCTGTTTCTCTTTTTCTCCATTCTGAAAGTCTCTTGCCTCCTTCTCTTCTCTCTCTCCCTGCCACTGTCCTCATTGCCAGTACCCACCCCTATACATACAAAGCACACAGAAACACTGCTGCTCTATAGGAGAGGACTTTCTTTTCTCTCTCTGGACTTGACAGATGGGAGTGTGGAAAGTAGGATCAAAGCCTGGTGTGTGTGTGTGTGTGTGTGTTTTGGAGAGACTACAGAGAATGGGAAATAGATAACTAGAAGATGTTCAGGGGTTAATGATTCCCTCTTTATGAGAGCATGATTCCTATTTCTTATCTTAGAAATGCATGAAACTTGGAATTATATATATATTACTTTGGGCCATAACCAGAGGTGGTCAGATAACTCCTAGCTCTGCACTCCTGCTGGTATTTGGAGAACCATGTTTGAGGGATCAAATTGTGTTTGGCCCTATGCAAGGCATGTGCCCTCCACATTATACAATTTCTCTGCTTCCTTGATATCAGTATTCCTGTTTGTTTGGTGCTAATTTTTATCTCCCTTCATGGATTCATCCTAAAACAAACAGATGTACCACCCCCGTTTCTGAATTTTTGTAGCTCAGATGATGTTTTCTTCAGTTGCTAAATTTCTGTTACAGCTTCCAGTCTCTTGAGAATGGCAGGCCAACCATTTCTTTCAACCTACCATTTCCTACTTGGGATATCCCTTATAGACCTGGTGACTTTCTCCAGCTAGATACAGCCTTGGCTTCCTGCTCATCTGCTTGAAATTATATTAAAGGTTCTGCTTCTTTGCCCTTAGAACCCCAACTTGATGACCAAATCATGTGTCCCCAAAAGTAATGTATGCTCATATATATATAATTGTGGCTCATCTATTACATTTTCTAACCTCTTAAACCTTACCTCTTTTCACTGGGTCAGCTTCACCTCTGCTGAAGATAAAGGAGCAAGGCTAAGTAGGTAAATACTTGTTATATATATACTTATTATATAGAGGGAAGTATTTTAGTTATGAGAGGAAAAAATGATGAACTTATGATCCCTATATTTCTTCATAGGTCCTATCTATCCAAAAAGAAGGAAGATTTGCAAAATGCTGTTTTCTTTATTATATTTTGTTTCCCTTTTTACCTTACTATTAATTATAGCATATTAATAGAAGGAAGGACAAGTTTGATACACTGCCTGGATTTTTTGTGACCTTGAACCTGAAAAATAATGAAAAAAAAAAGCTGGGGTTGGAGAGATAGGAGATAGCACAGCGGTAGAGAATTAGACTTGCAAGCAGCCAATCCAGGAGAGGCAATGGTTCGAATCCCAGCATCCCATATGGTTCTCTGTGCCTGCCAGGAGGGATTTCTGAGCACAGAGCCAGGAGTAACCCCTGAGCACCACTAGGTGTTATCCAAAAACCAAAAAAAAAAAAAAAAAAAAAAGCGGTTCCTCAATTTGAGTGAGGCAAGAATTTTCTATTTGTTGCTCTTGTTTTTTCATTAACAGAATATAGAAAGGAATCAATGCTCCTATTGTTTTGTAAAATGAAATACATAAACACTTGAAAAATTATAGAGATGTCATATAAAACTTATTCCAAAAATAAATTGAGAGGAAGGAAAATTTTTGCCTCTTTTGGTTTATTTTGTTGGTCAGATATTTAAATTGCAATAAGACAGATTAAAAAGATGAAAGCCGATTAAATTTCATATGTATGAGGGTTCTAGAAATCTGTGACCTAGACAGGTGACAAAAGCATTTTGCTTTTACACTTTTTAGATAAAGAAGAACTGATAAGGAAATTGTTTAAATTTGTAGATGAATAAAGAAGTAACAATGTTTATCAACATAGCTTTCTCTGCCCTATTTTTCTTTTAATTTCTGGATAACACCAGTTATCTCTGCCTACAACCAATCTTTCCATTGTTGGAGAATGGGGTGTTCCTTTTCACACAGGAATTTATTCTTTTGATTAATTTCAAGGACAAAAGAGTGGTAAATTATCTTTTTTCCTGCATTGGCTGTTTCTTAAAAACAAGTTCAGAGTAATATGCCAAATATATTTGGGCCCTACATTGACTTTCATCTGAGAACATTTTCCTTGAATATACTATTATCTTTATTCTTTGGCATGGGAAAAAGCTATTGTACTTAGCTCATATTTGCTGTTTTAGCCTACTGTTCCTTATTTCCTCATGAAAAGAATGCAGAAGTGCAGAAAGGGAGTGAGGACTAAGTAAGTGCTTACAGGGCACACAGTCCCAACTGTTAAAGGTTCAAGAAGGGACAGTCATCTCTGGGAGCATTTGATACAAACTAGAGCTAGGACAGACTGGCCTGACCAAAAAGAACACTTGGAAATATGACCTTAATAGTTGTTGCTATAGTTACCTGTGTTCAGGGTTTTTCTTTTGTTCTTTATGCTTACATTTCAGCACTTCTAAAAGCAAGGAACTTTCTCCAGGATCTGGCCAAAAAGGAAGTTTGGACTTCAGCCAAGGAACACCTAGTGCAGGGTTACAACCAGGGACACAACCGAGTACCAACCCCAGTCAGCCACCTGCAGACCAGAGCCCTCATACCCTTCGGAAAGGTATGGTATCGATGTCCTCCATCTTGGTCTCAAAATAGAGTTATAGTTATGCCACAACCTCAGCCTCCTTAATTAGTGTGGCCCTTTAGAAACAAGCTATTTCTAAGAAAATTTCTTTTCTGGGCAATACAGCTTTTAGAAGTTTACCAAAAGGGACCATTTTGTCCCAAAATGTAGTGGGCCTGTTTATTCTCTAAGACATAACTCCCAAGAATTTCTTTGGAGACATTTTATACATGGAAACCTACTGTGTTTGATTCTGACAAGTTTTACTTTAATATATTTAAAATAGCACATTGCTGAATTCTTAGTTCTAGCCTTTCCTAGTTCATTGTATGATCGTATCTCTTCCTAGCAGCAATCATAACCCCAATTATCTAAATCTACCCTTACCCAAACATAAAATTTGTTTATTATTCCATTTTCATTCTAGATTCTATACATACATATATGTACAAAGATATTTATTCACATATATTTATGACCTCTTACAATTTGACATCATGGTCTATTTTTAGCACCACACAGAATGCTCACTATCATAATGGTAACATTGCTATATTCTACAGCTCATTTAAAAGAAGAGAATTTCATGCTTTGATAGAGTGGCTCCCAATATCTCTCCAGAGGAACAGTTTTGAAGTAACCACTTGACTGTCTTGCACTTTTTTTTAGCAGTTTCTGAGAAAACTTGTGAAGCAAATTATAAGCCATTATTACATCTTAACATGTGATTCTTTGTAATGACTGCAGCACTATAGATAATATATTGTTCTTCCTATTGCATATAAGACATTTAGACAAATTTCTCCAGTGAGTAAGATGAGATGGAAATATGCATACATGTGGGTGAAACTTACAATAATATTGTCTACACAGTTCAGGGAAATAAGGATATATATGCAGCAGCATGAGATGAGGCTTTTTTTCATTAAGGTTGAAAAAAGTCTTTCTGCTGGCTTTCTTGAGGAGCTAAAAGACAGGTTTTCGAAAATTATTGCTACCCACAGGCAGCCCACTCTTAAATTTGACAACATTTGCCATTAATTGGCTCTACTTAGTGTTTGAATGTCTTACTTATAGCTTCATTTTCACTTAAATGCATAATATATTTGTCATAGAGGTTTGGAAGCAAGAATATGATTAGGAAAATGTACATAGCTACTTTAAGAGTATAAAGTACCTGAGATTAAAATAGTTCTGAGGCAAGTGGGCAAGACCATGACTACAGGGTCTGAAGATATTTCATTTCTGTGGCCCAACCACTTGGTCATTTGTTGCTATTATAGGAGCCAAGAACTGTTGAGCAGTGTTAGCCAAAAATCAGTTTCTGATCTGGAGAATGGTTACTTTTGTCCATGGTCACTATTAAGTTGAATTTGTTTTTCCTTCTTTGGATCCTGTGCTCTGACTCAGCTTTCCTCAGAGTATAGCACTTTGAAAATCAGAATATTAGTCTGCAAATGGGAAATTATTCTCCCCTTGGCTGACACTGAAGTTTGTGTATATGTTTAGTTCATGTCAGCAATACAGACAAGATAAATTGTTTAACAATTGGGAAGATGTGGAAACTGGAAGTTCTAGGTTATTATTTTATTCTGTAATGGCTGCCCTCAATGTGGCAAGAACTGGGGGTGTGGTAGAGATAAGGGTAAGATTGTGAAGGGTGTGCTAGCAGACTTTACACACTGACTTTACTTAACCACCTTGTGTTTTCTTGTTTCTTTTTCAGTTTCCAAGAAGCTGGCACCAATTCCACCCAAGGTTCCCTTTGGTCAACAAGGGTCTATGGCTGACCATTCCACCGGCCAGCCTTCCCCACTTAGTCTGTCTCCTACTCCACCAAGCACACCTTCACCCTATGGACTAAGTTACCCTCAAGGATACTCCCTGGCATCAGGCCCAGTTTCCCCAGCTGCAGCTCCTTCCTTGGCCTCTCCTTCAGTTTTCACAAGCACTTTAACCAAATCACGACCCACCCCGAAGCCCAGACAGAGACCCACTCTTCCTCCACCTCAACCTCCCACAGTAAATCTCCCAGTCTCTAGCCCACAGTCCACGGAGCATACTGTGATAGAGGGCATGTCTCCTGGGGAAAGCATGTCTACAGGTAACCAAGCCACTACTCTTCCCCATCATTCCATGCATCTTAGCAAAGTACCTACCATGTAGGATTTTTAGTTTTGCTGTCAATTAATGTGTCCTTTGACTGTAGAATGGATATCCTGATGCCTTGTAATGTGGATTTCTTAGAATTTCTCCTGGAAAGGTCAATAGAATGCAGTCCTAGTATCCAAACTACATTTCTATACTTGTGGACCAGAATGTGTCAAACATAGACTGGTCTATCCAGTCTTTGCTTGCAGATAGGCAATGGTATGTGGACCTTTTTGGTGGAAGAATGCTGCTATAGAGACTTCTTAAGGAATTTCTCCCAGTTAAAAACCATCAATATAGGTTACTGACTCTGATTTGTAAGGGGGGGGGGGGGGCGGGGGGCGGTTGAGTGCCCTGAGTTATTTGGATAAGTTCGTCAGGAAAGGCTGGGACCAGGATTGTGATTATAGCAGCTGGTCTCACAGTCCAGTTGAAGCATATAAGACTGTCTTGACTATAACTCAGTATCTGAAAAGGCTTAGTTCTTGTCTTGAAAAGCTGGCAAGCCAAAGGCATTTCCCATTAAATAAGCCTCTTTTATAAAACACATTTTTGACAATATATTTAGAGAGGAGTTCATCAGAAAAAAAAATGTACATTCCTCTGATCTTCATAGTTGATAGGAAAAGCATACAACCTTTAGTGTACCGTATTTGCCGGCATATAAGATGACTTTTGAAACAAAAAAACGTCAACCGAAAACCGGGGGTCATCTCATACGCCAAGTATATCCCGAAAAATGTTTCAATATGCCGCTAAACAAAACAAAACAAAAAAATCAGGCCGCAAAGTTTCCAAATCTCTTTCTTGGAGGCTCACAAACAGTACTCAGGAGATCTGGGGCCACTTCTGGCAAAACCCAGCTAACCGTGTCAGTGCTGGGTCCGAGGATGGGGTGTTGCTTGGTTCATGTAGTGGGGGAGATTAACTGACGCCACCAGGGAATTGCCAGAAAAGGTGCCTATAATAAGGGACCAATCACTGCAAGGCTGCTCAGACTGCCTCTCTAACTCAACCAATCCAAGCAGACTTTTTATACATGCAAATTAGACAATGTTTTGGACCCGAATCAACACTGTAAAAAGCCTGCTCAGATTGGCCAGAGTCAGAGAAGAAGTCTATTACAGTATAACCTTTGAACCTTTGCTTGTTGTAATTGGCTCACTGTGGTACAAAGAGTTGCAGCACAGGAACGCTGTGTCTGATACAGAGAATATAGGCCTAAACCTATTAGTTTTAACTGCAAAATTAGGGGGTCGTCTTATATACCCAGTTATCTTATATGACAGCAAATACGGTAACTTTAAATTTAAAATCAAAGATGAAACAATTATTTTTTCCATATGTAAGCACTGATTTGTAAACACATTTAGCAAAACCCATTTCTTGACTGGAAAAAGGAGACATTTTAAAAACATTTCCCTGCTGCGGACTTGTGAAGTCCCTAAAAGCAACCTTAGTGGGTATTTATTCCTCACTTGGAAATCAAGCGGGAGTATGAGTGGACAAATATGAAATATGAATTATGAAATATGAAATGAAATGAATGAAACCACACAAAATTACATGGTGAAACAAGTGGCGAGGGAGACACCAGAGAGAGAGTTTCTTTTTTACATGAGCCTTATTTATAGGCAGGATTCAGGAATGCCAAGGGCATAGCCAGGGAGAAAAGAAAAGGGGAATGAACCAATGAGATCAGAGCTAGAATTAGCATATGAAGTGACTAACAGAAGTTTCTGTTTTGGGTAAGGAGAAACCAGGTACCTTTAAGGAAATGGGAGGAGAGAGACAAGTCACAAAGAGCTGGTCAGCGGGAGACTTGGCGGTTTTTCTGTACTGTATTTTCTTTGTCTGAGGAAAGCCTGATTTGAGAGAGCAGGGTCACCCACGTGGTGGGTATGACAGAAATATCTCTAGTCATTCACACAAAGGATCCATCCATAATAGACCTCTATGCGGGCCTTCTAGCAGATGTTCCTTGGAAGAAAATTATACTGGTGTGTGCCCCCCTAAGTGGGGGGGAGGTAACATTTCCCCACTCTGATTACATAATATTAGAGACTCTGGGCATATTTGTGGTGACCATAAAAGTCATTTTGGCATTTTCCTTCTTCAGTAAGGTAAAGTATTGGGCATTCATTGGTCATGCAGCCTGGTAAAGTACCAGGGGTAATGCTCAACTCTCCAGTGTGGACCCAAGTAAAAGGTAAGGTACTGGGAATAGAACATATACATTAACTCACTACACAACAGACACAACCACTATTGATATATGTGCTCTCAACTGTACTCATACCATACACATACTCACAAAGCTTGGATGACAAAGAGCAGCATGACTCAAGGTTCTAGGCTCAACAGGGTTTCTTACAGAGTGATACAAGGTTCTAGTAACACATTTTCTTTTGATTGGAAATGAGACTGAATAGGTTTTAACCCCTGCTAACTGAAAGAATGGTCTAATTTGTAATGGGTCACATAATTTAAATATTCTTGGAAGTAGTTATACAGTTTTCTAATTAAGAATGAGAAATATGGAAGGCATATCTTCCTTATGCTATCTATAAAACTTATAGAAAAATCCAGGAAATTCCTCCTTAAGGAATGAATAAGGATCACTTTACGGATAGTTTCTATGTGTGGTGTGTGCTGAGCCTTTTATAAGTACACAGACCTGCTGCCCAGTAGTTTCATTACCTCCAAGCTGTGGTTATCTATCAGCTTGAGGGGACTCCTGTCAAAGCTTTAGTCGATGCACTTCTCCAGCTAACCTGGGCAAGGAGAGTGGTGTTGTCACTGGAAGCAGTAGAAGCAGCAATGACTACCAGTGAGAAGTAGAAGGTAACAGAATAAGGAGTGGAAAACCAAAGTGGGCAACAAAGTACAGAAGACAATCACGAGGAGGTCTACTTTCCAATGTGCAATTTAGTAGCTTTCAATAGTTGGAATATGCTCCATCTCACACACCTGTTTTATGTTTTTGGCAGCAAGTTGTTCATCCAGTGTGTTTAATAGGTTTCTGAGCCAGTACAAAACTATTGATGTGGCCTATCTGACTGTGATACTTGGCATAATTTTGTTGTATTCTTTTTTCATTGTTTATTCTTTCTCCAAATCCTACCATTGTGTTCTTGCAGCTGTGTAACATGAGTGACGCAATTTTGGATACATGTGAGGGGGATTTTCAGGGTAAGCAGCAAACGTCTCACCTGGCCCCTCACCTTATTTTGCCACAGCTTTCTGCTTGAATCTCTGCATGTGGCTTAGACCAACAGCATGGCAGCTGTCATCTTCTCTAGCTTCAGTGGGAAGATCTGAATCATGCACAAATCTGGCCTTTTGGGATCTCAGGCTTTTTATTGTAAGAATGGTTTTAAGATCAGGGAGAAGCCAGCAGACATGCTGAGCTCTTCTTCACCAAAATCATCTGGTCTCAGCTCTTCTTCCCATTCCCTTTGGCTTAGAATGGAGAGTAATGGGCCTGTTTCTACCCACCCCAACCCCCTTTTTTGGCCTGTAGTGCTAACAATTAATACCAGACTTTACACATGTAAGGCAGATGCATTACAGTTGACACACTCTCAGCTTCCACCCCTGAACTTGATATAAGTGGATTGCTTGCTAAAAAAAATTGTACCCAAATGTAGCAAATGTTCCTTTTTGTTTAGAGCATGCCTACTGCAGTTGGCACCATCCCCACTGTACTTTAGAATTCACTTTCTATTCTAATAAGTAAAGCCTAACAATGTGCCTTCATCTGAGCTGAGATAACTGGCACATCAAAACTTCAGCTTGTTCTTTCCCAGCACATAGGCTAAACAGATCTCTATCTAACTCAACATATTTTGAGACTATTCCAAATTCTATTGTTTCCTCATCCTGTTAGTCTTTGCTCAGTAAAAAGAAACCCTGAGTAAATCCCTCTTCAGCCTCCAGTGCTCCTGGAAGATAAACCTTTGGGATTGCAGAAACTGATCATCATGATGCAAGGACACTATCATTCACAAAAACTTTCAGAACTGTCACCGACTTCCCCAAGCCCAATGTCAATGCATAGAATTTTTTCCCCCTCAATTTTATCTCTGGCTGAGTCACCTTACTCCTTATGACTTTAAGTTGAATAGCTTACTGCAAACTTATTTTGGATTGGAATAATTGAAAGCTCTCGCATTGTCTGTAGAAACCATCATCACTCATATTAGTCCTAACTGACAGTTAGTTAGTTAGTTCAGGTCCAACTCCCTGTAAGGCAAAAATGAGATTTTCGAATATGCTCTAGCACTGATGCACATTACTTAGGGAGGAGCCTGTCTCAGGATTGTTCGCTTCACTTATAAACTAGGTAGAACAGTGGGTATAATGATTTATGTGGTTGGGCATAACCTATAGTAATCCCCTAAATCATCTCACACACACACAATCACTAAGATTTAATGGTTCAAATTAAATAAATATAGATTTCAGAGGTTGCTTCTGACTCTGTACTCAGAAATTGCTCCTGGAAGGCTCAAGGACCATATGAGATGCTGGAAATTGAATCAGCATCAGCAGCAAGCTAGCCAAATACCCCACCGATTGTTGTATTGCTCCGATCTACTAGATTGTTATTTTCCAGGCTTGAAAGTTAGAAGCAAAGGGGTTCCTGGCCATAAAGGTTCTGTTTCACAAGACAAAATGCTAAAACTGGTGTTTAAATGATCTCATTTTTCAACAACCAAGCCACCCTCTGCTTCCTAATGCTTACTATATTGCCTGACATCCAAGTCCTCCTAGCTATTAGTTCTTCTCAGCTCTCTCTCTCTCTCTCTCTCTCTCTCTCTCTCTCTCTCTCTCTCTCTCTCTCTCTCTCTCTCTCTCTCTCTCTCTCTCTC
>PVKC010001611.1:0-21623 GCA_004027635.1 Crocidura indochinensis | reverse complement strand
AACTCAGAGGAAGAGTCTGAGAGCACCGCCCTCTGAACTGGCACCTTGTCCTGAAAATGTACATACATGGGCCACAGACAGACAGGCCGGCAGGAGCATGTCCAGGCTTGCCAAGTGTTTCTTTGTTGGCTCCTTGCTGTTACTACCAACATTAAGTTGGATTTTTTGCAGGAAATTGTCCTCTCCAACCTCTGCAACTTGTGTGGCACAAGGTGGTGGTACAGATTCTCTTTGTTCCTGTTAGGAGTTAACTCTGGCCTTTTGTTGGATCTCACCTTTTGAATTTGTGGTTATTTTGACTCACTTTCTGTCTTCATGCCAAACAACACTTTTTTTTTTTTCTACCCAAGGATATACCTGTCAGCAGTGTCGCTAGGGATATAGTGTTTCCTGTTAGACTTGAGGGCTGTTACCTAAAGCTCTTGACTGATAAGATACAGTGCAACAATATCAACTTAGGGGCAACAAAGTTGTACATACTCACAGAAGAGCCTTTCATTTACAGTGAGCTCCTGCTGGAATTCTAAAGTACAGGTGATTGACTTACCTTTCCGTGCCCACTGACAGGGGAGGCCTAGCTTTAAACTAAATGGCTTAGAACACTTTCACTTCCTAACAACTTCCCCACATTGTCTACACCGAGTGACTGAAAGCTCCAACTACCTTATTTTATTTCTGAATTTAAAAACAAATGACCATAAGGTTGCCTAGAGATGTCTAGAATATCTCCACATGCTCCTATAAACATGAAATGTCTTGACATCATTCCACCCTGCAGGGTCCCAGGGGCACCCAATTTACTTGATACACAAGGTTCAGGACCCATCTCTTCTTTATGGAGGTCACAAATGAATAGCAATAATTCTGTTAGCCAAAACATGGAGAGCAGTGGAATCAACATTCAGAGAGCTGGACTTTGTAGTGGCCAGTGTTGTGGTGTGCCTGATTCATCCCTTTCTCGTGGAATTCTACCCTTTCTGTGTTTTTTTTTTTTTTTTTGAATTCTACCCTTTCTCATGCGAAAAATAACATGGAGCCCTTGGGAAGTTGAGTCACACTGAAGGAAGTGAAAAAAAATTTGCGTCATGCATGCATAAGACAAATTTTGCAGTTTTATCCTTTTAAAATAGATATATCTGTACATGATATATTTGTATATATGAAATCTATATTTGTTTAATTTGAGCCATTAAATCTAAATTAATGTACAGATGTACAATGAAACAATCAAATGCTTAGTTATTTTTCCCAACACAGTGTAAAATAATCTTCCTCTTCCAACAGAATTTAAAAACTTTTGATGTTTGCGGCTTCGCTCATTTTCTTGTAAAGGTGGTTCAGTACCAATTTGTAACAGAGCCCAGGGATTGGAAGTTACCTTTAAATACATGTACAAATAGTTGTCTAAAGTAATGTTATTAAAATACATTTATTATACCTGAACATAGCCTATCTCCTTGTTTTAATAATTAACTTGTAAGAATGATCACTCCTGGGTTCCCCCAGGAAGGAACCTGAGATCTCAGGCAGGGAAGGGTAAATTCTTATCCATGTCTCTCTTGTCACCTGAGTTTTATAGCTTTTCCTCTATTTCCCTGGGTAGGATAAATACTGGATATACCTTTTAAAATTCCTAGTTTTCAACACTAATGTCAGTAGAATTAGTGATAGACACAGTCCACCGTGATACTTTTCAATAACTGCAAAGATAACAAGTGATTTTGATGCTCACTATGAGAAGAGCAGATCTACCTATTGTCTCTTCCACCAAGAATAATGAGAAGACCAATTTTTCCCTGAATAGGCTAGTTACACGCTACTGATGCAGACCTATATAACTTGATTTCTGTCAAAAAAAACAATGTTGGTGAAGGATGTTTGCTGCTTGAGGGCAGGCTCCAAAGATCTTCACTGCAATCAGATGCTAACAGCTACTTCTGTTTGGAGGTAGCACTAGATTAGAGCAAAGCACTCAAGTTCCAAATGAGATCTTTATTAACATCTGTTTCTTTGGAAATACTACTCCTTGAATCTTGGATACTTACTTCCTATCCAGAGCTTGCTGTGACTTGCCTAGTCTTTGTTAAGCAGAGAAAATACCTGGCTTGGGTGGGTGTGCTATTTTCCCATGCTACTTCTTTAAATATCACTTGTTAGAGGAAAACTTTCCTTCCCCTTTTCTTCCATTTGGCAACCTCTTGTCTTCTGACTTTGCCAAGCACTGAAGAAATAAAATATCTAGTAGGCCAGTCCTTTCATTGTGCCCCAAGACAAGGTTCAGCTACATACACATAATTCTGAGAGCCTTCAGTAGGTAACCTCTTAACACAGAGAGCAAACTCAATGCTCCTATGGAATAGAAATCATAGTCCGTGGAGTTCGTGGTCATTTCTGAATCTTTATTTTGCTCTGACCTTCTTGTTCTCTGGGCTCTGAGGTTCCATCGTGTGGGACCTTTTTTGCTGGGGCTTACAGTTTTCAGGACTGGACACCTGCTCCCTAAGGAGTGCTTCCCGAACCTGTCGCAATTCCCGCTTCTCCCTGCGTTCCTCCATCTCCTCAATATCGCCGGCAAAAAGGGCTTTAAGTGGGGTTGTCAACTTGGGGACTGTTGGAAAATCCCCAAAGCAGATCTAAGAAAGGAAGACAAAAGACAAAGCATACCTCAAAATAGGGGTGGGGAGGGGTGGAGTGGAGTGCAGAAATCATAGGCTTATATAGTGGTACCATTTCCCTTTTTTATAAGTCAAAAGCAGGAAAAAGTTGGGGTTGTGGCTCACATAATAGAGAGCATGCCTTGCATATGTAAGACCCTGTGTTTGAGCTCTGATACCATGTACCCCCCCCGACCCCACCCCAAGCACTGCCACAAAGAAGCAACAAGAACAAGACCAACAACAAAAATAAATAAAAAGAAATAGGGATATGGATTTCCAATTTCTAGGAAGAATGAATAGGCAAACTGAATAGACCTAAGGAAATATCTATTAAATGGGTAAATGGATCAGGTCACACTGCTTCCTAGAAAGTCTGTGGAGGGCATTTTTATCAAGTCTGGTGAGGATTTTATATCCTCCTTCAGGGTGGGTCCAAGTGGGAATTGTAGATGGAATGTTTCCTTACCCTAAGCCAGTGGTCCTCAAACTACGGCCCGCGGGCCACATACTGTATTTGTTCCCATTTTTTTTCTTCACTTCAAAATAAGATATATGCAGTGTGCATAGGAATTTGTTCGTAGTTTTTGTTTTTACTATAGTCCGGCTTCCAACGATCTGAGGGACAGTGAACTGGCCCCGTTTAAAAAGTTTGAGGACCCCACCCTAAGCTATTCCCACATATCCCCTGTGCCACACAAACCTTCATGTGATCAAAGGCAATTCCAACTTTCTCATTGAAGTCAGAACTGAAGAGAGGAATCTTAGCATAACGTTGGCTAAAGTGATTCAACATGATGAACTCCGCATTCATCCGCATCCCTACACCAATTGCTTGGGAGGTAGTGCTGCAAATAAAGGACAAACTCAAGATGAAATACAATCACAGAGCAGAATTCCAAAGAGAACCCAATAAAAACTCAGGCCTAAATTCAACAGCTTCTCAGGGAAGGTCTTAGATTTCTTCATTCAGTACTGTTAAGTTAACACAAACTATCCCAAGGGTCAGACTCTTGTTACACACTCCCTATTTTATTTAAACTTCTAATCACTGAGGACATCTAAGAAAACAGGGAGCTTCTTACTTGAAGTATTACTCTTTCATATAAACAAACCCAAAATCCAGCTTCCCATATTGCTTAGTTTATTCTAGTACATTTCCAATCCTTTGAAAACTATTCCTCCTCCTAGAATTTGCTTAAAAAACTGCAGAAATGGGGGCCGGGTGGTGGCGCTGGAGGTAAGGTGCCTGCGCTAACCTAGGACGGACCGCGGTTCGATCCCCCGGTTGCCCATATGGTCCCCCGTGCCTGCCAGGAGCGACTTCTGAGCGAATAGCCAGGAGTAACCCCTGAGCGTCACCGGGTGTGGCCCAAAAACAAACAAACAAACAAAAAACAAACAAAAAACTGCAGAAATAAAGACAGAATATGCCAATGGAAAATCAGAACCAGCTTAGAACAGAAGCCTCAATGGCCCCACGAAAGGTGGGATAGGCAGTCTCTCACAGGAGGGCCCCATGTTACCTTAGGGCAGTGGTGGGCAACCTTTTTTTTCAACTGAGCCAAATCTCGCCAAAACCACAATTGAAATTTATTTTGAGAGCCACACAGGCGAGCACTGACAGAGGTTAGGAGCAGAGTCCTGACTCCTGGAGCGGCTGTCCGGCACACAGAAGAGCAGCATTAAAAAGTGTAAAGA
This sequence comes from Crocidura indochinensis, assembly GCA_004027635.1. Taxonomy (NCBI): domain Eukaryota; kingdom Metazoa; phylum Chordata; class Mammalia; order Eulipotyphla; family Soricidae; genus Crocidura; species Crocidura indochinensis. The sequence goes on along the minus strand of PVKC010001611.1, from coordinate 17,268 downwards.
GGGGCCGGAGAGATAGCATGGAGGTAAGGTATTTGCCTTTCATGCAGAAGGTCATCGGATCGAATCCCGGCGTCCCATATGGTCCCCCGTGAATATCAGGAGCAATTTCTGAGCATGGAGCCAGGAATAACCCCTGAGTACTGCCGGGTGTGACCCAAAAACCAAAAACCAAAAAAAAAAAAAAAAAAAAAGTGTAAAGAGCTAAAGAGCCGCATGTGGCTCAAGAGCCACGGCTTGCCGACCACTGCCTTAGGGGAAGAGAGTGGGAGAGAACAACTCAGCAGTTTATACTACCTGTGTGTCTTTTCCACAGCCTCTTCTTCCAGGCCATCTTCCAAGGTGGCTTCATGTATCAAGAGGGTTGCATCTTTCCCTAGGAATAGGTACAGGAATGGGGGTAGGATCCTTTGCCTGAGAGAAATACCAACTCCACTGCCTGTGATTTATCAGCACGGTAATCAGTAGCATGAGACCATACTGTGTCCAGAGTCAAATGATCTGCTACTTTACTTTATAAGCTCACCTCCATTGACCTTCCCCGCTCCACGAAGCCCAAAGTATCCACACTGATTCCTCTACTCACCCATCTGGATCAGAGCTTCACATGGCATGGTATCCCCTGAGTAGACTACTTTCCATCCAGAGGTGTGGACTAGTGCACAGCCAAATGCATGCTTGCAGTGCCGAACTAGGCAAGTCTGGAACTAAGGAAGAAGTAAAAGCTCTTGGGATGACTTCTTACTCTTACAACTACTCTCCATCATACCACGACTCACACACACCCATGGCGACTTTTTTACCTCTTCTAAATCACATGTTTCCAACAACAAAGCAATCAACTTCTCAACTGTGGGACTGGAGACTTCAGCTCCTTTTTGAAGGCATTTGGCAGGAATCATACTATGCAAAGAGAAAACATTAAAAATAAATAATTCTAAATTCAAAATTTAAGTGTCTAGTTGGAATGTGGCAAAAAAACATTTTATCAAAGAACATAATGTAAATCAGAGTCAAGGCAATGAGAAAAGAGTATCATTAAAAAAACAAGAAATGCAATTCCCATAATATTGTTTGTGAGAGAGAGGTAGAGAGGGAAGAGAGAGAGAGAGAGAGAGAGAAAGAGAGAGAGAGAGAGATGCAGGCATCAGGGAGAATAGGAGGGAAACCGGGTACCACCGGAAACTGGTGGTATGAAACATTCATGGGTGAATGAGGGGATACACTGTAAGACTGAAACTCAATTTTGAACAATTTTGTAATCACAGTATTTAAATAAAAAAAGAAACTATTCCCCCACCTCAAAAAGAGTAGGTATTCCCATGATGCCCATCATAGACATCAGATATAAACAAATACAGCCTCTGTGGCTCCAGCTGATAAATCTTCCATACAGATCATGAAAGGACACAGATGGATTCCCCTTGGGAGTAAGAAAATTAACAACTCCTTCGATGTATCTACATGTTATAGATGGTCTATGCAACTGCTATTCAGGTACTAATCCCTGAAACTATTTCATGAAGAAATATTGACAAAAGTCTAGAAACTGGAAAAAACTATTCTAAAGTCTGAGAAGAAATATGCCAAAAGACATTTAAGTGAAAACCATCAAATAGTTTCTGTTCAAGTCAAATCATTTTTCCCCTTCTATCTGGGACAAATCAAGGATAAACATGCTGGAGAATATCATTCACATTTCCAGAAATAGCACTTCTGGGGTGTAAAAATGGAAGGATAATAGCTTTCATATCAGGGCGTGAGGTACTCACTTCACGTGATGCAAAATCTGCTGGCACTGATTGTGGTACTGCTGGAGCCATGCTTTCAACTGAGTTGGGGCAACCACTAGCAAAGGGCAAAATGGCTTTCCCATTGAACTCTGAAATAAAATCGAGAGGCAAATCAAAACCATATAAAACATCATTAAATTATTTAGAGTAAGGAAGATATGATTATTGTTTAATTCGTTGAAGTTCAAAATGTCAATAAAAATAAATGTTACACTAACCAAAGCTCGTTCTCTCTGCAGCAGGATATTTATCAAACCCTGGAAAGAAAAGGGAGAAACAGGTTACTCATTTGCAAACTTACTATGTTCCTCATTTTAGGTTCTAGAATATCTTCCAATAGTTCCAAACTCTCTACTGCTAACATCCCACTATTAATGTCATTAGCATACACTGGAGACCTGTGCCTCTTTAACAGCACAATGTGACCACTAAAGTGAAAGCATTATCACACTTCTTTTAGGATCAAATTTCTTTTTGGAGTCCAAGTTTTCCTTCCCTAGCTGGTATTTTCTCGGAGCATGCCAGATTTATATAGCAACACATGATGGATGAAAGCATAAAACTCCAAATTTTGCCTACTTACCAAGCAAATCGAATATTCTAAATTAAAGATAAACACAAGTTTGAAACTAGGTGGAATGGAAAATTATGAATATTATAGAATGGAAGCTCTCTCCAGGATGGTAGCCCATGGTCCCCTGGCACTCACTGTGTGATGATCTGCATGTAGATGGGACACAAACACACCAGAGAGAGTGCTCAAAATCTTGTCCACTTCATCCCCAAAGTGACGGCACAGCTGCCCAAATGTACCTTCACCACAATCCAAGAGCAAAGACTTCTCAGAACTACAGAGAAAAGAAGAGTCACCATTAACAGTAAAAACTTCTAAAGGGTTAGATTTTTGTTGCAGAGATCAGATATCTGTTGTCATAATTTTGCCTGCCATACTTTGCTTTTTTCCTTGAGATTTATATAAAGAAGCATTTATATAGAGAAGACAATTTTCCATCCTCATGAAAACGTAATTCAAACTCTCAAGTCCTTAAATATTAAGTTGCATGGCATTACATGAATGTCTCATCAAAAAAAGAGTGGTAGGTAGGGAGTTGTTTGCCATGACCACAGTCGACCTAGGTTTAATCCCAGGCATCCTTTAAGGTCTCCTGGGCCTACCAGGAATAATTTCTGAGCACAGAGCCATAAATAACCCGACTGCCACCAGTGTAGCCCAAAAAAATAAAAATAAAAAGCAAACAAACAAAAAACAATAAACCATTAAATAAATAAAAGTTCACAATGAATTAAAAGGCAAAAACAGAGGCCAGAGCAATAGACAATGAGTAGAGCACTTGCCTTACACGTGTTCAACCTGGGTCTGACCCCTATGTGGTCCATATGGTCTCCTGAAATCACCAGGAGTGACCCGTGAGAGTAGAGCCAGAAGTAAAGCCCTGAGTACAGCTGGGTGTGGCTCACTAAAACAAACATAAAGGGCAAAAAAATCATCAGTGATGACAATGGTTGATATTTCAGTTGACCCTAGTAATATCAAAGATGAATACTAAGTACAAGACCTAATTAATTACCATAGATTTTTTGTTTTTTAGTTTTAGAGCCATACCTCACAGTGCTCAACTTAGTGCTCAAGGATCACTCTTGATGGGGTTCAGTGGATCATGCATGGTACAAGGTAACAAATGTGGTTGGCTACATGCAAGGCAAGTACTTAACCTCTTGTACTATCCTTTTGGTCCTGCCATCAGTTTTTATTTCCTGAGGTTTGGGTCATTAGTCATGTTCTCAAAGCTAGTGGTACTAAATGGTTGCAACTGAACCTCCAGGAAAATTAATTAATATAGCACTACTGCAATTGAAGCTTCTGATCCACTTATTCTCCAGCTGGGTAGAGTTGGTAGTTCAACTCCAAAAACTCTTGGCTATTGAAAGGTGGCAGCCATAGCACCTATGCTTTTATAAGAGTTATGTCTTCTTTAGATGTCTCCATTCTCTGGAAGAAGTAATAAGTATGAGGGATATTTTACTCCTCAGATAACTGATACACTTTCTTTAGAGGGAAAAACTGACATAGGAAAGAATAACTAGAGATAATGTCTCTGCAGCAGGCTCAACAGGGCACTCTAAATATTCCAAGGCTTCTCAAGAGGAAGCCTTCTTTGCTAAGCATTTCACCTTTTATGTGAAGAATCACTGTGTTGGTACTGCATAGTCTCAGTTTTAAGAAAACATCAATTTGAAGAGTCATACAATGCATAATTAGCTTTCAGTCAAGGACAAAACATGTGAAATACATATAATAAGCTAGATGTGTACTAGGTTATGAGGCCTCTTATGACCCTCTTGGCTTTTGCACATGAACAAAGTAAACAAAGTAAAATTCTTAGAACAGATCCCCATCATAAAGTGATGTGTTGGTTACCAGAGTACATCCTATAATTGTTGCGAACATTTCACCATTGGTAAATAAGATGACAAGCCAGAATTGTAAAATGAACCTTATTTTCTCCAAATGCTTTGATTAATCTCTCTGCAGACAAATAACAACATTCAAACCCCAGAGAATCAACTTATCTAATAAATCACTTAATCAAAAGGCTGAACATATAGCAGATACAAAAAATGGGGAAGGTGGGGCTGGCACAAGTAGAGCATTTGCCTTATATGCTGCTAACCGAGTTCGATTCCTGGCAGACCATATGGTCCTGAGTCACCAGGAATGATTCCAGAGTGCAGGACAGGATAAGTGCAGAGCACACCAGGCGTGGCTCCAAAATCCAAAGTGGAAAACATTTCACACCAAAAATGAGAGAGAAAAAAAAATATAACACTATAGTAGGGTACCAATTCTCACTTGTCTCTGCATGCTGTAGGAGCTAGAATATCAGTTTACTGATCAATAAAATAAATAGTAATTCATAAAATTAATGTAAAAATCATTTTGGGGCATGATTCATGCACAAAGTAGAATTAGTCATTTTCATCAGAAACAGAATAGGAATCAAAGTTCAGCAATTCCAGCACTCTTTAAGCTTGCACTTGAGGCTATAGAACACTCATCAGACTTCAAGATGAGAAGCTTACAGTAAATTGACTGTTCATTAAAAAATATGCCTGGAAGATGTTTAAAAATCTAGCATGTTTCATGATAGATGAGTGTTTTCTGGGAAAGCAGTGATACCTTATGTTGACAAGTGTAGAGCTGACATTTCGAATCTTCATTGGGATAGCAGACCCTGTTCCAAGGAATATGATTTCTGGATATTGTATTTTTTTCTCTAGGGAAAAAGACAGGTACAGGTGTTCATTTATAGAGTAGTCAGACTGTGAGATATGCTTATGTCTATTTTCCCAGAAGGTGCTGGTGGAGCAAACAGACAATTCCCTTATAATAAAAGCAATCTGGAAGGGAGAAAAAAATGAAAAGCATAGCCTCTTCTTCAAGAGAATAACAAACTTATTTTTTGTGCTGTGAACTGCCATTTATCAAAAGGGTCTGTTATTTACCTTGCATCCAGCTAATCCTGTGGCTCTGACAAGGTTAAAAAAAATGCCCCAATCGGGCTGGAGCAATAGCACAGCGGTAAGGCATTTGCCTTGCAGCCAACACAGGACCCCAGTTCGAATCCTGGCATTCCACATGGTCCCCTGCACTCTCCAGGAGTGACTGCTGAGTGCATAGCCAGGAGTAACACCTGAGCACCCTCGGATGTGACACAAAATTTGACACAATTTACAGCAGCAAAGTGGTTCAGAACAACCCTTTGTAGACAGGAAGCAGAGCCAGGATTCAAATCCAAGAATATTAGATTCTGAAACATGTTCTCAACCAGCTTACTAGGTACATATGTACATCTGCAAAAGTAATTTCTAGTCTTTAGCATAAAACCAAAAATCTAAGCATAAATCCAGAGTAGTGAATTTTTCCATGATACAGATGAAAAGTCCATGATGTGAGTAAAGAAAATTTCCACTTGCCTGTTACAGGGTGATTTCTACATAAAGCCCATTTGGAAAAATGGCTTTTCTCAAAAACAAAACAAACAAACAAACAAAAAACTACCTTCTACTCTAGCAATCCTATTATTATTATTAGTGTTAAATAAAAAGGAGCGAAATTATAAAGTATCACTAACTAAAGAGCAACAACTTGGAATGACGTAGCCAAAATCTTCCATGGACACTTAGGGCAAATCCAAGACTTATCCTAAGCTGGCCAAATCCTTGCCCAAAGCTCTTTACACATGTTTCCCAGGAGTTCCCAAAGTGTATCTTTTAAGATGCTATTAATCATTCATTCCCATTTAACTGATTTGAAAGGGAGAAACACATGATATTTTTTTAAATAGAAGTACAGATTAAATAAGTAAAGCCACTTAGACTGTGCTATGCTAACTTTCCATTTGGCACTATGCAAAAAGAAAACAGTGGCCAAGAGAATAGGTCTTTCCTCACCTGCTGGGATAGAACCATGTTGTATAGTCTTCCTGTATTCCTGAACACTCTCCTGAAAATTGGGGAGTCCATGAGCCTCAGCTACAAATTCATCAGGATTGCAAGTAATAACTGCATCTCTGTAGACAGAAAAACATCTGAAGTGAACAAAGTAAATGTATTGCCTCACTAATTTGAATACCAGAACTAATGCATTCATTTGCAGAAATACCTTTACAATCAAAAGGAAAGACTATATAACCAATATCCAAGGCAGTTCTATCGTCTTATAAAACTTTTAATTTGGGGCCAGAGTGATAGCATAGCGATAGGAGTTTGCCGTGCTAACCCAAGACCAACCTGGATTTGATCCCTGGCATCCCTTGTAGTCCCCAAGCCTGCCAGGAGTAATTTCTAAGCGTAGAGTCAGTTTGTAAGCCTCTGGTGTGGTCCCAAAACCCAACTCCCCCAAAATAAAAAACTTTACGTAAAGTCTTCAAGAATTATGAATAGCTCTAACACATGACAATATTTCTGCTCAATGTTTAATAACCCCATAGAGTTGATATTTGGGTCCTGTGCAGTATCGTTGACTTCTACATCTGCTAGCATCTCCTCCCAAGGGGTAAAGAAAATAGGAGGGCAAAATAAGCTGAAAACCATACTTAGAAAGGAGTACATACAATGAAATCACTTGGAAATCACTATGAAAATAATTGTGAAGGGCCTGACTTGGTGCTCTGGGGCAGAACCTAGTAAAGCAATTGCTAGTCCTACCTACAAGGAGCAACCAGAACTGGATCAGTGATTCTTCAACTTGATTAAGTATTAAAATTACCTAGGAACTTACAAATTGAGTCATAGGTATAACTGCCAAGGATCTAATGTGGGTCAATCACAGCTTTTTAGCTAAAGAATATTGATTATATAGGTACCAATAAAGTAATAAAAATTAAAACAAAGCTTTATAGCCCCAAGATATCAACTCTGCAATCCCGCTCACAATATATTCAAAGAGCAACAACAGTACAAAAAACAAGCAAACCTAGAACATAACTATACAGTAGGCAGAAAAAATCACAAATTATGTAAGCATCAGACTAATAATTAAAGGTTTAGGACAAAGTAAGCACATTAGTGTACCCTTTCTAGAAGGAACTTACGTTTACTAAGAGCTTTTATGAAATTTCATACTGATTCAATAATCCCATGTCTAAGAATTATTCCTAACTAAGATACATATAAAATATCTATATGTATAGGACTGGAGCACTGGCGCAGAGTGGAAAGGCATCTGCCTTGCTAGTGCAAGCCTAGGACGGACCGCAGTTTGATCCCCCAACGTTCCATATGGTCCTCCAAATCAGGAGTGTTTTCTAAGCACATAGCCAGGAGTAATCCCTGAGCGTCACTGGGTGTAGCTCCCAAAAAAACAAACAAAAAAATCCCCCAAAAATCTAAATTTATATAAAGTATCTATTATTCCACTAAGAATAAAAAAATTGAAAGTGTCTCAAATGAACCAATATCCCTTTCTCAAGTGCCAATAAAAATCTTGCTGCTAAAAATGATATATAATCAACATCAAAAACTAACATTTCAGAACACACACACACATTTAAAATATAGGAGAGAGTGTACAGTACACTGTACACTTAAGTGCTGACATGGAGCCACAGTACCCCACATAATGCCTCAAATACTACCAGGAGTGATCCCTGAGCACAGAACCAGAAGTAAGCCCTGAACACTGCTGGGTGGCCCAAAAACCAAAACATAACAAAAACAGAAACTCATACACATATAACATGTCTACCTGCTGGGAATGTTTTAATTTAAAGTTAAAAAACACAGGTTAAGGGGACAGGAGAGATAGCATGAGGTAAGGCATCTGCCTTTCATGCAGAAGGTCATTGGTTTGAATTCCGGCATCCCATATGTCCCCTGAGCCTGCCAGGAGTGATTTCTGAGCCTGGAGCCCTGAGTGCTGCTGGGTGTGACCTAAAAACAAAAACAAAAACAAAACAAAACAAAAAACCACACAATTTAAGGCCAAAGCTACAGTACAATTGATAAGGTACTAACCTTGGACTCAGCCAACCCAGATATGATACTCAATATCCCATATGGTCTCCCATGTACTGCCAAGAGTACTTTTAGAGTCTGAAGCCAGGAGTAACCCCTGAGCACTGCTGGGTGTGAGCCCAAAACAAACAAACAATAAACCCCAAAACAGAAGTTAACAATCTACTATCTCAAAGTGATGAAATTATGTATGTCTCCATATTTTATGTAATAATCATATATCATTATTAATATCAGAAAAAAATCTTAGGAAAAATAATCATTAGCCACCATTTTCCCTCAACCCAGCCTATGGTCAGCTTGATGTAATTTATAATGGAACATAGTCATATACATTCAATATTGCCTATAGCTCTATCATACTACTGAGAAGTTCTGACAATACCACACACATGGCCCGCAAAGCCTAAAATAATTACTTTCTGGCTCATTACAAAAAAAGACTGCTAACCCAACCTAGACCACTCTACCAGCTACAGAACTGCACACACCTTTGCCACTCCCTCCGAGGACGAAGCTGATACTTGAGGAGACATTCACCTTGAACTATGGGCACATTAAAGGCAGCAGCAGCTTCCTGAAAGAAAAAATACACACCATGGAAACAAAGGAAAAGGCAAGGGTCAGGCCATTGAAGAACATTCTGTGATCCTACCTTACAGTGGAAACTGGGGAGTTGGGGGAAAATGTCGGGGTGGATGAGGTTGAGCTGTGTTTGAATCTTGTGGCTGCGGAGGTTGTGAACTGATGTACAATTCTCATTCAGTATTAGGTGCTGGGTATCAGGTCCAAACCTAGGGTGAAACATACTGTAAGTTCAGCGTCCTTTAGGAAACATCCTATTTAACAGGTAACACTGAAGACTAGAAGTAATAATGTATAGAGATGTGTTCATAGAATGGTTTATCCACTGAGCACAGTGAAGTATGGTATCCCAAAAGAAGTGATTTATCTGAAAAGGCTAAAAATTAATGCAACTACTGAGACTTTAGTACTTTTTCCAAATTCAAATTTGTATATATCGTAAAGACAATAAACATTAAGATGTGATTTATTAAGCCTACAAATAGGGATTTGAAAACGAAATGGAATAAAGGATAAAGGAAAAGGCACAATGCATGCATTTCTACTGTAGAAGAGGAAGCAATAACATATGTTAAGACATAAACCGTTTTAAAGGAGCATATGATAACAGAGAGGCAGAGAGTAAAAAACTACCATGCTTGATAAGGAAAGCCAAGAAAGGAGAGGCCAAAGAATAATCACAATTAAGGCTGAAATGTCAAGTAGAGCTGGTGCTATTAAACTCAACTCAGGCAATTTCTGTACCCAATGCTGTTCATGGCTAATGAAGCCAAGAGGAGACATTAAAGTAATATCTCTTTTCACTTAATTTTGAGTAGATTAAAGAATTCAGAGGGCTGTTGTAAAGACTAAAGAAAATAAAATGTATAGTCCTCCATATGCTACCAATGTCCAGTAAATCAAATTCAGTAAATGAACCCATTATTTTGTATTTACAAGTCTTTTCTAGGATATATGCATGAAATTATCACCAAAAAGGAGTCAGACCAGAGAAATGGTACTTCAGGTAAAGTGCTTATCTTGTATGTGGCTGACCCAGGTTCAATTCCCAGCACCACATGTTTCCCCAAACTTAGTCAGAAGAGACTTGACCAAAGACAGGTATACCCTATCGCTAACACTGCAAAAAATCCCAAAATGTCAAGACAGGGTGAAGAAGGTGAAAATGATACTCAACTGAACCCCAGGCCAGTAGACATGCTTACTGTGCCACCTATTGGTAGTGTTCCTTTATGAGACTAGATGTTCCTAATACTGAAAAGCAACAGGGACATTAGAGAAAATTCAGGGAAGTGAGTATGTGGTTCTTAAAGAGAGAAAAAAAAAATGTTCAAACCCAGAAAATTTGCCCCATCTTTCTATACATACTTCTGGCCATCCATACCTCTCCATCCACTGCTGATATCTGCTATTCACAAGGACACTCTCTGGGGCCATGTGGACTACCAGGGCCACAGCAGTTTCGGCGTTCCCTTGGTACCTGGGTAGAAGAAAGAGAGGAGCTCTGCTTTGCAAAAATGTCACATAAACTAAGAACATACACAAATGGGAATTGTACAACTAAGAAGGTGCCACTTTTCTCTCTCTACAGTCAGTCCACAGCCTTCATGCTAAGTCTCTAGATACAGACAAGTCTGTAGCCAGTGCTGCCAGTGCTGTGTCAGCATGGAAGAATCTGAACAGTGACACAGGAGTCCTATTCTACAAGATCCCCATGCCTATCTGAGTTTTTGTAGAAAATATCTAAATCTTTTGCTGTAGATAGAGGCTCTTTTTATCCCTTCTTGCAATAGGATCAGAACTGCAAAACAGGGCAAGCATTTCCATTTCTCCTCCTGGCCACTTCGCTTAATCTTTTTTTGTTTGCCTGTTTTGGGATTTTACCTGGGAGTGCTCATAGCATACTCCTATAGAGAAGCATTCTATCCACTGTACTATCACTGGCCCTTCTCATACCTTTCACAGGCATTTCCTCTAATAAATCTTCACATCTGCCTTCCAGAGGATCCAAAGCACATCTAAATCAAATATAATCTACCATTTAGAAAAGTAATGATTAAAATAGTTTAAATTTCATCCTTAGTTTTCTTTTAAAAGGTAGCAGCTATTTCTGTCTCTCTCACAGAGTCCACAGCTATGTACACCTAACTGCAATATATCCATGTATATGGCTCTCTGCTGTCATCAGTTGCAGTGTCTAAAAGTAGTTTTGCTGCTAATGGTCAGATTAAACATTAAGCCTATACATCCAAATTTACCCAATGAGAATTAAAGGAAATTCAATAACTTCTAATACTAACTTAAAAGTTATAGCCAGTTGTCTATAAAAATTAGTTGTAACATGGGGCCAGAGTGGTGGCGCAAGCGCTAGGACATTTGCCTTGCATGTGCTAACTTAGGACAGACTGCGGTTCGATCCCCTGGCATTCCATTGGTCCCTCAAGCCAGGGACATTTCTGAGCACATAGCTAGTGTTAACCCCTAAGCGTCACTGGATGTGGCCCAAACATCCCACCTCAAAAACTGTTGTAACACTAAAAAAGCTTGATAAAAAATTTCCAATAATCCCATCAAAAAATGGAAAAGAGATGCAGATATGATTACAGAAGACATACAGATGGTCAATAGGTATATGAAAAAGTGCTCACATATGACTAGAGAAATGCAAATCAAAATGACAATGGGATAGCATCTCATGCCAGTGAGGATGGCATATATCAAAAATCTGGAAACAGCCATCATAGGCAGGTTTGTGGTGAGAAGAAACCCTCATTCACTGTTGGTGAGAATGTTGTTCAACCTTTATGGAAAGCAATATGAAGATTCCCTCAAAAAAAGTAAGAATAAAACTCACATCAATCCAGTGAAATCAATTCTTGCTATCTATCCCCAAAGCACAAAGACATTGATTTAATTTAACTTATCAAAATGTTAAGATATGAAATCACCCTAAATGTCCAACTATGAAACAAAGAGTCATGGTAATATATACACAATGAATACTGTGAAGCTGTAAGAATTTGTCGTGACATAGATGGAATAGGTATTATGCTGAATAAAATCAATCAGAAGGTAAGGAATCAATACAAAATTATCATTCTATGTAAGGATCCAGAAATACACAAAAAGGAACAATAAATGACCAAAGGCAACAGAAATAGTGTTGATACATAGAACTGGTTTTGGGTTGTGAGAAGGTGTGGAAAGGAAGTCTTTGAGCCTTGATGAAGGGAAGCTGCTACTCTGGTGGTATGGGTGAAATTATGTATGCATAAAGCCATTATTATTTTTTTTATCTTTCTAAGATTTATTTAGTGACTGTTTTCCATACACAGAAAAAATAAAAAGGAATAAAGTTGCATCTGTATTTAAAAGAAAAGTAAGAAGTGTAGTGAATTAGATTTATATTCTTAACTTTTTTTTTGGAAGGGGAGGGGATTTGGGTCACACCTGAGGATGCTCACAGGTTACTCTTGGTTCTGCACTCAGAAATCACTCCTGACAGTCTCAGGAGACAATATGGGATGCTGGGATTCAAACCACCGCCCATCCTGGATCAGCTGCATGCAAGACAAATGCCCTACCGCTGTGCTATTTCTCCCTCCATTCCAATATTCTTATCTTTTGTTGTTCTTATTTTGGGTTAAGTTCACACTTGGTAGCGCTCAGAACTACTCCTTCCTCTATACTCAGCGTTCACTCCTGGAACAACTCAGGGTACCATACATGGTGCAGGAGATGGTCATGTGCAAAGCAAGAGTTCTTCCCCTATGTAATATCTTTCTGGCTCAAATCTTTCTGAATTAAGACTGAAATAAAAATTCAAACTGAGCCAGAGACAATACAATAAGAAAGGTCCTTTCCTTGAATAAGTTTGCCCTGAATTCAATCCCCAGCATGTCCAGGAGTGATCTCAGAAGACAAAGCCAGAAGTAAACTTTGAGCAATGCCAGGTATGTATCTCTACCGATGGTCCTCAAACTTTTTAAACAGGAGGTCAGTTCACTGTCCTTCAGACCATTGGAGGGCTGGATTATAATAAAAGCAAAAACTATGAACAAATTCCTATGCACACTGGATATATCTTATTTTGAAGTCAAGAAACAAAAAGGGAATAAATTCAATATGTGGACCATGGGCTGTAGTTTGAGGACCACTGATCTCTACCAACCAAAAAATAAAAGTAAAATATATCAAGAGAAACAAAATGTATTATTTGTTCCTAGAAAAATAGGATTGTCCCTCTCACAGGAAAAAGCAGCCCTTCAAATGAAACATGAACCAGGCCAAGGTCAACAGTTTAGAGCTGTATCTAGCACAGAGGCCAAATAAGATAACCAGCTTGAGATAGCAACACACTGCTCTTGCTGTCACACATTCTCCTGCCTCAGAATTCTAGACAGAAGTATTACTCCACCCTAAAATCTTTTTAGACATTAGTTTTAACAACCTAGATAATTTAAACTCAACATATAGGAATCATTGTGCATGACATAACTCACTATTTTCAAAATTGATCAATACCTTTGGATGAAATATGAAACTATTGTAGGAAAATTGTCATATCATTGTAATTTTGATCAGAGATGGATTTGGATTAAATTATTTACCTTCACTCACAGAGGGAGATAGGGGAATAGGTGATGAAGGTTACACTGGTGAAGGGGGTTGCTTTCCTTATGACTGAAACGCACCCTCAATCATGTTTGTAATCACAGTGTTTATTTTTTAAGAATATCTTTATTTAAACACTGTGATTGTAAACAATACTGTAGTTGGGTTTCAGTCACAAAAGAACACCCCCCCCCTTCACCAGTGAACATTCCCTCCACCAATGATCCCCATTTCTCTCCTCCCACACTCTCTGCCTCTATTTGAGACAGGAATTTTATTTCTCTCACTCATTAATATTGTCATGGAAGTTGTTAGTGTATTATTTCTCTGAATGCATTCATCTATCGTTGAGGTGAGTTTCATATCATGGTGGTCCTTCGGGCCCTATCACTGGGAATTATTACAATGTCTTTTATTGTTCTTAAAATCCTTAATAAGGGAGACTATTCTGTGTATCTCTCCTGATTTATTTTACTCAGCATAATAGTTTCCATATTCATCCATGTATAGGAAAATTTCATGACTTCATCTCTCTTAATGACTGCATAATATTCCATTGTGGATATATACCACAAACTCTTTAGCCATTCATCTGTTGAAGAACATCTTGGTTGTTTCCAGAGTCTGGCTATTGTAAGTAGTGCTGCGATGAATATAGGTGTGAGGAAGAAAATTTTGTATTGCATTTTTGTATTCCTAGGGTATAACACTAGGAGTGGTACATTGAGATAAATGGAAGCTCAACTTCCAGTTTTTTGAGGAATCTCCATTTGGTTTTCCATAAGTGCTGGGCTAGATGATACTCCCACCAGCAGTGAATGATAGTACATTTCTCCCCACATCCCTACCAGCAATGTGGCATGAAATGGTACCTCATAGTTGTTTTGATTTGCATCTCCCTGATAATTAGTTATGTAGAACATTATTTCATGTGTCTTTTGGCCATTTGTATTCCTTCTTTGAGAAATTATTCATTTCTTCTCCCCATTTTTTGATGGAGTTAGATTTTTTTTCTTGTTAAATTCAGTCAGTAACTTGTATATTTTAAATATTAGCCCCTTGTCTGACAAGTATTGGGTGCATAGTTTCTCCCATTCTGTGGGTGACTTTTGTATCCTAGGCATTATTCCCTTTGAGGTACAGAAGCTTCTCAGCTTAATATAGTCCCATCTGTTTGTCTCTGTTTCCACTTGTATGGAGAGTGCTGTTTCTGGGTGAAAGATGCCTTTAGTCTTGATGTCATAGAATGTTTTACCTACAGGTTGTTCAATATACCCTATAGTTTAGGGTCTACTATTCAGATCAAGCATGCAAAATTGTTTAACTGAGTTAAGACAATTATGACACAAAACATGAGAACCGGGAACAAATGGATAAATTCTTGGACTCTTATAAACTTCCACAGTTAAACCAGGGTGATCTAGCATATCTAAACTGAAACATCACTACTGAGAAAATTAAAATGGTAAATAAGAGTCTTCCCAAAAACAAAAATCAAGGCCCAGATGGATTCACTAACAAAATCTTTCAAACCTTCTAGATGAACTACTACCAACCCTCTTCAGGCTCTTTTATGAAATTGAAAATCAGGAATACACCCAAATACTTTTTATGCAGCTAACATACCCTGAGACCCAAAACAGACAGAGATGTTGCAAGAAAAAAAAGCTACAAACACAGATGCAAAAATCCTCAACAAAATTCTGGCAAATAGGATCCAATGATCATAGAAGGTCATACACCACAACCAATAGGATTCATTCCAGGAATGCAAGGATGGCTTAACATACATAATTCAATCAACACAATATACCATAATAACAAAAATAAAAATAAACAATATGTACATATCAGTAGATGCAGAAAAAGCATTTGATAAGGTCCACACCCATTGTTGAAAATAACTCTCATCAAGATGGGAATGGAAGAAACTTTTCTCAATATAGTAAAGGCCATCTACCACAAGCCAAAGGAAAATATTTCTTAATGATGATAAACTAAAAGCCTTTCCTCTAAAATCTGGTACAAGACAAGGCTGTCCTCTCTCACCATTCCTATTCAAAATAGTGCTGGAAGTTCTTGCCATAGCAATTAAGCAAAAAAGAAATCAAGGCCATCCAGATAGAAAAGGAAGAAGTCAAGCTCTCAATGCTTGCAGAGGACATGATTCTCTATTTAGAAAACCCTAAAGACTCTACCAAAAAGCTTCTAGAAACAATAGATTCATATAGTAAAGTGGCAGGCTACAAAATTAACACATAAAAATCAATGGCTTTCTTATACACCAATAATGATAGAGAAGAAATGGACATTAAAAAACAAGTGCTCGCTTCGGCACAATAGTAAAATTGGAACAATACAGAGAAGATTAGCATGGCCCCTGCACAAGGATGACACGCAAATTCATGAAGCGTTCCATATTTAAAAAAAAAAAAAAACCCTATTCACATTAGTGTCACACAAACTCAAGTATCTTTGGAGTCAACGTAACTAAAAACATGAAGGACCTATACAAAGAAAACTACAAGAAATAAAAGAGGACACAAGGAAATGGAGACACATGCCTTGCTCATGGATCGGCAGGATTAACATCATTAAGATGGCAATACTCCCCAAAATATTGTAAAGTTTTAATGCAATCCCTCCTAGGATACCATGACATTCATCAAAGAAGTGCATCAAACACTCCTAAAATTCATTTAGAACAATAAACATCCTTGAATAGTTAAAGCAACCCTTGGGAAAAGGAATATGGGAGGCATCACTTTTTCCAACTTTAAATTGTATTACAAAGCTATAGTCATTAAGGACAGACCCTCAGACAAGTGGAATAGACTTGAGTGTTCAGAAAATGTTCCCCAGACACACAACCAATTAATCTTTGATAAAGGGGCAAGAAATGCAAAATGGAGCAAGGAAAACCTCTTCAACAAGTGGTACTGGAGCAACTGGTCAGCCACTTGCAAAAAAGCAAACTCAGACCTCCATCTAACACCATGCACAAATCCAAATGGATTAAGGGCATTGAAGCCATTATTAAAAATCACAGTAACTCTTTAGGCTTGAGCATTAGCATAGTGGTAAGATGTTTGCCTTGCACGAGGCCAACCCCGGACAGTCTTCAGTTTGATTCCCGGCATCCCATATGGTACCCCAAGCCTGCTAGGAAAGACTTCTGAGCATAGAGCCAGGAGTAATCCCTGAGCACTGTTGGCTGTGATCCAAAAACAAAACCAAACAGACAAACAAAAAACTTTTTAAAATTTGTTCTTATTCTTTTTGAGGTCACCCTCAGCAATGGTAAGTTTAGACTTACTTCTGGCTTTAAGTTTAGAGATCACTGTTGGTGGTGATCAGGGAAGCAAGCAGGCTGCTACGGATCAAACCTGAGTTAACCTATTGCAAGAAAAGCATGTTATCTGCTGTACTGTATCTCTGGCCCGAAAGATTTTACTGATTTTACTGTACCAAACAATGAAATGTTAATTAAAAAATCTAGAAATATTAAAATTAGAAACAAAACTTAATAAAAAAAATAGAGGGGGTCCAGAGAGATAGCATAGAGGTAGTATGTTTGCCTTGCATACAGAAGGACAGTGGTTCGAATCCCGACATCCCATATGGTCCCCTGAGTCTGCAAGGAGTGGATTTCTGAGCACAGAGCTAGGAGTAACCCCTGAGCACTGTCGGGTGTGACCCAAAAAACAAAACCCAAATCCAAAAAAAAAAAAAAAAAAAAAAA
>PVKC010001610.1:20129-49182 GCA_004027635.1 Crocidura indochinensis | reverse complement strand
AGGAAGGAAGGAAGGAAGGAAGGAAGGAAGGAAGGAAGGAAGGAAGGAAGGAAGGAAGGAAGGAAGGAAGGAAGGAAGGAAGGAAGGAGAATTGAGGCTGAAGTTTTCTCCTTTAATGACAGCAAGGTGACCTCAATTCCACTGTGTTGGGAGATAATAAATGGGTCAGCCCACAGCCAAAAGGTGTTGTTCCAGTAGTTAATCACTGGCAGGATTCTAGCCTGGGGTCAGATCCACTTAGACATATATCACTGTTTTATGAAGTGCTTAACCAGAGTTAGTTTTCTTTTTCTTTTTCTTTTCTTTGTTGTACTAGGAATTGAACCTAGGGCCTTGTACACAGAAAGTATGTGTTTTACCACTGAGTTCTATCCCTCAGTCCCAAAGTCACTTTTTTTAATGTTTGTGAGCCTCCATTCAACCCCTGAAAAATAGATACAATAGTAACTCCCCATGTCTAAAAAGATCACATATACTAAAATTGGAGCGATACAGAGAAGATTAGCATGGCCCTGTGAAAGGAGAATTAAGGGAAGGATTTGTGGATTGATATGGGTTATACATTGTAAGTAAATTTGTGAGTCTTGACTGGAGAGAAATCTCAGTTGACAGAGTCTTAATCAACATTTTTAATCAATAAGTAGAGGAATCTATTCCAATTCAATGTATGTTGGAAAAAAATGAAAAGAATGACTGTTTGGTGATGGTTTTTGGAAACCATGTGAATTTGGATGCAGGTCAAGGTGAAAGAACCCAGGCAGAGTTTCGTAGGGGTTAAAGAAGCCCAGCACAATCCAGCATCTTCTGCCCTTCTGTACAAGGGAAAACTCCAACAAAGACATCTTGTCCATTGATTAATCTGCTACTGTTAGAGAAAAAAAAAACACAAAATGGCTTCAGTTCTGTTCTCACAGAGCTGTCAAGAAGGCCTCAAGTTCATGACTACACATAAGTGCTGAGCAATGTCTGTCACACAATGGGTACTGCTTATGTGCTGGCTGGGATTAGACTTGTGAAGACTGAGACTTAACCCTTCTTCTAAACTGTTAGATGTTCTAAAATTCAGTCCCATGGGCCCCGGAGTTTACATAAAGGATGTGCTGGGGCTTGGAGGGAAGAGTGGTTCTGCATAGGTGACTACCCTGACCCAAGGAGCAGTTGACAGAAGCCTCACCTGTGCAGAAATGTCAAAGGTGGCTTCGGTCTGGATCCCTCTCACATTGCTCCCATGGCCCCTCTCGGTCATTGCGAACATTCCAGTGTGTTTCTGCTCCTGGAGTTTAGCAGATGGCAAAAAGAAATTAGCTGCTCTGATGATGGCTCCAACTATAAGTTGAAGATCATCACAAAAATTCAGCCTGATAACAGCTAATAGAATATTAATACTCATGTCTTCATTCAGACTTTATATCTCATAAAAAGTCTTTAAATTCTCACTCTGCACAAACTGTAATACTTTTTCATATCTATTTTCTTTTCTTGTGCATATGCAAATACACTACTAACACACATATACAACTACTGTGAATTATTAAAGCTATCAACAGAAGAAATTTATTGTGGTATATGTCATACCTGCAATGGCTGAAGCCATTTAGCTACATGTCCTGGGCTTCCAAGATTCCTGATAGCACCCCCAAATAGCCAATAAAGTATTCCACACTGGAAACAAGAATAACAAAGACCAAAGTTGGCAACAGTTAACAACTTAATAACAAATCAATGCATTCATCGAACTGCATTCAAGAAAAGCATCTGCTCAGCTCCTCAAGTTTTATATAAGTCCTCCAAGAAGCAGAGCTGCCTTGCTCTGCCCTTTACTTCCTGTCAAATTCCAGTTCCCCTCTGCAGACATGGCTCTCTATTCACTCTCAGAGAGCTCAGAGATTCAAATCTGGGGCCTCACTGCTGCGTGGCTCCCATCTCAGATGACTGTTCTGAACATTTGCTTCGATTTGTATGTTCAGGGTCTAGTACAAGTACTTCAAACATAGAGGGCCACTGAATAAGAGTGAGTGTGCTGCTGGTGAGGTGGCACTAGAGGTAAGGTGTCTGCCTTGCAAGCACTAGCCAAGGAAGGACCACAGTTTGATCCCCCGGCATCCCATATGGCACCCCCAAGCCAGGGCAATTTCTGAGTGCTTAGTCAGGAGTAAACCCTGAGCATCAAATGGGTGTGGCTGGGAAAAAAAAAAAGAGTGAGTGTGTTGAGATATCTGTGGCTGTGGGTGAGTCCCAGCAAGAGAAACAATCAACAAACAGGAAGGCTGGAGGAAGAGAAGGTACAACACAGAACAGGAACACAGCTCAGAACAAGGCTGCCAGGGCTCAAAGCCTCATGCAGTTACATGTTCACTTGGTTGGGGGACCTTTGACAAGAGTTACCTACGTGATCCCTTCTGGCAAATCGAAAGAATGAAGGGTACCCCCACTTACTGAGCTCTCTTCCAAGCCCAAACTCCCTACACCCAGCTAATTGATTCTCACAAGAAACCCAGGAAGAAAACCTTATACCTACTGGACAAATAAGGGCACTAAGGATAAAGGAATGGTCAAAAGTGCAACTGGAGAATGAGAGAAGGTGTCTCAAACTTTAGAAATAAAGTTTAAAAGTACTTGTTGAGTTTGTAGTGAGGGTCTGGTGAGGGTCAGATGTGAAGCACTTTTGTCTTTGAGTTGGCTTGGTTTGGTCTTGGGGCCACACCTAGCATTTCTCAGGGATCTCCTGACTCTGAGCTCAAGCATCACTCCTGGCAGGACCCAGGCAAGCATAGAGGGTGCTGAGGATGGCTGTATGCAAAATAAGTGCCTTTTCCACTAGACAATTCCTTTGGTCACTTGCTTTGGCTTTTTATAAACCCTGGATAAATGCTACTAAAGAGAAGATAGAGGAAAGATGGCTAAAGCATCTTTGGGACTCACCCACAGCCACAGATATCTCAGCACACTCACTCTTTTTTTTTTTTCCCAGCCACACCCATTTGATGCTCAGGGTTTACTCCTGACTAAGCAGAAATTGCCCTGGCTTGGGGGTGCCATATGGGATGCCGGGGGATCAAACTGTGAATGATTAGAAGTGACAGAAGGCTACTAAGACAGAGAGTTCAGGAGTACAGAACCCTATAATGCCTGCAAGCTAGCCTCTCTACCCCAAATGTTCCACTCAGCCCTTGGTCCCTTTGGAAAATCCTCCTTCTCTCCAATATAGTTTGTGTCTAATGTCAACCCCCAAAACCCCAGCTTTGGGAGGCACAAGGCACCTAGGATTGGCCAACGCACAGAATCTTAAAGCCATAGGATGATTTCAGAATGAAACTGTAAGCTGGGATAGCTTCTGAGGTTATAGCTTTTTGACAGTGAGCTGGCAGAGTGATAGGGAGAGAAGTTCTCTATGAGGCCTGGTCCTGACATTTGCTCTTATTATCACAAGAAGATCTTACTTCACAAGAGGAAGCCAGCAAATGGAAGTAATATGTACAGATGATGGAGGCTAAAAATGAGAGACTCCCAGATCCCACACACTCTTAGCACAGCTGCCAGTAGTTGCCATCTCTGCTTAGACAGAATTATCTGAATTATCTGTATTTCTGAGGTCCCTATAGTTTCAAGACCTGAACCCATGTAGGGATCTGGTAAGAATGACATTTATCAGTCACCTCTAGAAATAAGAGTCCTTAAAATGCACATATGTGATGAACAAGGAATTAGTAACAGAATCGCTACCTTCAACAGCTCAGAAATCATGGCTCATTCATGAGCCAGAGATAGAATAGAGATAGGGCATTTTCCATGTATGCTACACACATGGTTCAACCCCAGCAACCCATCTGGTCTGCCAGGAGTAAGTCCTGAGCATTGCTAAGCCCACCTGCTATTGGAAATATTTCTGGTTGGAATCAAAGTTCCTGCAGAAAGTGCTTAATACCTATTATTCTGTGCCTTATTTACAGAATCAGCACAGCCCCTGGCAGCTTGCATTTCAAATCCTGGCCCTGGAACATGGAATCAACCCAAATAGTAATGTTCCTTCTACACCAGCTTAGAAACTAAATTAAAGAAAAACATTTTTCCAAAGATGATTGAGTTATTCCACTCCTAAATATAGAGATGGTGACTTAAGTGTGGCTTACAATATATCACCTTTCCAGGTTTAAAATTCTTTCCCCCGTTTTATGAAGAATGGTGGGGAAATAGTCTCTAGAGACCTCCATTCGCTAAATGCAATTAGTAGGAGCAGAGTAAGTGGAAGTAAGAGATTTGCAGAGTGAAGATCTTGAGGTGGTTATGAGACCTCCATTTGCACAGTTAAGTAAAAGATGGAGGGGATATTATGCCCTGTGTTGGTCAGCATGTCGCCAGTCATTGATTGAGTGGTCATTGAAACAAGCAAGTCAGATAATGGTGGGGATTCTAAGCAACTTATTATTGGTGACGTTGAAGGGGACTTTTGGGTCTCTGGCTCAACTCTAAGATGGATGGTGTCAAAATCTGTCATGGGAAGCTCACAGGGGGGTATTAGGAAGTGAGGAGCACCATGAGAAAGGGAGACTGCCATTAAAAGAAGAGAGCAATCATCAATATAGAGGACTAAATAAAGATCCTCCAAAAGAGGAATGTGTCCATTGCTCTTATCCATGCACAGCGGCACCAGTCCCAGACCTGAGAAGGAGACACTGAGGGAAGGCTGCTTGTTTGTTTTTTGATGAAATGTAGAGAGTATCAGGGGCAAGAAAACATGCAGGAGGGACCACACCAAGACTCTGATTTTAAGCACATAACCTCCTCATACTGTTTGTCGGGTAAAGAGCCTTTGTTCCTATAAATTCATACATTTAAGAATTGGTTAGGAAGCATGAGGTGACAGCAATGACATACCTAAAGAGGGCTGGGCAGTAACCTGTGAACATGGTCCAAGGAAGCATAGTCTCCCAGTGGGCAGGGACAGCTAGTAGCTGGAGCAGGAGACCCAGTGAAATTTGACCTCAGTCCACAATGATGCTACTGTAAAGTCAGTGAGAGAATAGCTCTATATAAAATAAAAGACAGTAGTCCCCATGAGGAATGCAATCAGTTTGATCACATATTTCCTTTCCAGAACTAGGAAGAGACCCTAGGTGGTCCTCTGAGTCACCTGAGTAATGGTGTGCTGTTTGGCAGCCCAAACAATCAGAGACAGTAAGATGCGTCAAAGAAGGAAATTGAGAGCAGTTCAGGGAAAGAAGAGAAAGCATGGCATATTTCCTTCGGTCTTCAAGTCCTGGCCCATACATTTCATCCACATATCTGGAAGAAGCCCAGGGAAGGATGACCAGCCTCTTGAGGCCTACTCAGGTCCCTTCTCACATCCCAGCCCTGTGTCATTTTCAGAGACAGCACCAGGCTGTGTGAGTAGTGCTACATTTGCCCAGAGAGCATAGGTATGTATACCCAGGACCTCAGTATCAGAACCAGAGCAGGCAGTGCAAAGCTCTAATTAAACTGACTAGCCCTGGTAAGGATGGCAGCCAGCTATGTGGAGGTTTTGAGAACAGCCAATGAAGGCTATAAGTGATATATAGTGACACTGACCTACCCAGAGAGTACAAAAGCAGCTCATTCCCAACCTGGACAGCTGCTCATCATCTACTGATAGACTCAGAGTAGCACAAACCTCACATTTCTTCATATCACAAAGACAAGCCTGAAATGAAAATGATCTTAAATGACTAGTGTGTGAGAAAGCAAAAAGGTTAATTCTAATTTCGCTATATTATTTTAGTTTTCTTTAAATGTGTGCTAAAATTCCTATTTCAGGGGTTTCCATTTTAGCCTATTTTTGAGGGTGCAATATATAGGTTGAAGGTCATGCAAATGCCTAATCATTACCTATCATTTTCAAAACCTTTTCCTCATCCTTTCCAGAACTAGAAAGAAACCCTAGGTGGTCCTCTGAGTCACCTGAGTGATAGTGTGCTGTTTGGTAGCCCAAACAATCAGAGACAGTAAGATGAGTCAAAGAAGGAAACTCAATGAACACTGGCATAAAAATCCCCCAATTATTTAGCATACAGGCACTGGAGTGTGTCGGGTGACTGAATTCTATAGTCAACTTTTTAAATCACCACTCTACTTTTCTGATTCTATGCATTCATTTAATGTTCAGGTGTTTAATATTCAGGTATGTCTCAAGAATATAGGGGTGATAGTTCTCAAGTACTGTTGCCACTAGTGGTGCTAAAATAGAGTCAAGTACTTGTCACAGGAATAAGTGCATCAATTTAAATAGATGCATGCTCTGACACAAACTGTAAGAAGGTACAAGGGCAAGGTGCCTTGTAAGAAGGTACATAACCACATGCAAAAGGCATTCCAGATACAGATTTTACCCTCCATATAGAAAGTACTCATGCTGGGACGAAAATTCCCAGGTAAAGGAAGAGCAAGATCTAGACTGGTAACAAATTGGATCAAAAATGGGTAAAGAAACTAAAAGAAGGTCAATATAGGAGAAGTTGAGCTAGGAGGATAAACAGCACCAGTTTTCAGAACTGTCCAGGGCCAGACAATGCAAGAATCCAAGGATCACACCAAAGGCAAGAGGGCTAGCCTAAAGGATAATGGGAAGAGATTCTAAGATGAAGTTTCTCTGGGGCTATCTGAGAAGGATTTTCAAAGATCTAGCTCATTAAGTCTACTTAAATTTCCATCTGTAATACCCAGGAGCAAAACTATTAATAATGCTGATGAAAACTGTTGAAGGAAATAGAAAATTTAATGAACTAATGAACTAAACACTGCTGCTCATCGTTCCATACTTCCACTTTCCTTCAGTATTTTTCCCAACTGTAAACCCTTCATTCTAGCTAATCTATACTTAAAATTTACCTCAGGCATTTTATCATTTCATTCCTAAATATCCCAACATATCCATAAGTGATAAAGACTTTACAAAAACAGAATCCTAACAACTTTGTGGGGGAAAAAACTGTATTATGAGCAACCTTGTAACCACTGTGTGTGTGTAATTATGGGGTTAAAGATAAGTGTTATTCTTAATTTTTAGAGAGCTTTTTTAAAAATAATTTCTTTATTTAAACACCATGATTACAAACATGACTGTAGTTGGGTTTTAGTTACAAAAAGAAGACCCCAGGGGCATGGAGGTAAGGCTTTTGCCTTGCATGCAGAAGGTCGGTGGTTCGAATCCCAGCATCTCATATGGTTTCCTGAGCCTGCCAGTAGCGATTTCTGAGCATAGAGCCAGGAGTAACTCCGGAGTGCTGCCGGGTGTGATCCAAAAACAAAAACAAAACAAAAAACAAACAAAAAAAAGAACATGCCCCCTTCACCAGTTTAGCATTCCCACCACCAATGACCCCATCTCCCTCTTCCCACACCCCCTGCCTATATTCAAGACAGGCATTCTACTCTCTCGCTCATTAGCATTGTCATGGTAGTTGTGATTGCATTATTTCTCTAGTTGCACTCATCCCTCTTTGAGGTGAGCTTCCTATTTTAAGCTGGTCCTTTTAGCCCTCATCTCTGGGCATTATTACAATAATGCCTTTTATTTTTCTTAAAACACATAAATAAGTGGGACTATTCTGTGTGTGTCTCTCTTTCTGAATTATTTCACTCAGCATAATAGCTTCCATGTCCATCTATATACAGGAAAATTTCATGACTTCATCTCTAAAGACAGCTGCATAATATTACATTGTGTATATGTACTAGTCTCTTTAGTCATTCGTCTGTTGAAGGGCATCTTGATTGTTTCCAGAATCTGGCTATTGTAAATAGTGCTGCAATGAATATAAGTATGAGGAAGGGATTTTTCTTTTTGAACCACGGTGTTTAAATAAAGTAATTAAAATACACATCTTAGGCTGGTGATTCCTGGCTTCCTCCTTTATCCCCTCCACTTAGAACCCTCAGTTTATGTGGGTTGGTGGGGGTGAGTGAGTACCCACACATCTCACCTTGACACCTGTGGCCATGTCCGATGTGCAAATTACTTCACCTATGACAAGGCTTCGACTGACAAAATTCTTCGTTTTCTCCACCTGAAAATAGGTCAGACCCAACATCAAGGTTTCCTTAGAGTTCTCTGAGCTTTCAAACCAATATTTTGTACAAAAATATATATTCCTTTTCTCCAAAAAAAAAAGGTCGATGCATTTTTAAGTTAAGAAATAATCCCATCACCTTGGCCAAGTAAGTTCTCATTCTTTCTGAATGTCCTCAGCCAGTACCTAGCCACAAGCACATGTATCTCGCAAGCAAAAAGGAAAATTGGAAGTTAGCCTCCTCCTACACTCCCCTCAGGCCCAGAGTGACTTTGACCCTGTTTGACCACTGATTCCCTCTGCACTCCCCTCCCCCAGTGATGTTACTGTGTGTCTGTGCTGCTGCCAAAATCATAGAGACCTTGATGTGAGGACAAACTTGAGGTGAGGATAGAGGGCTGACGGGCTTGGGGAAATTCTGGGCACAAGTACAATACTCTTTACTTGCACTACACCCTCTCCTGGCTTTGATCCTTCTACAACAAGAGCCTCTGTCCCTTCTGGTTCACATCTATCTCACGGGCCATACCCTGCACCCTCACATCCAAAGCTATGAGAGCGTCCTCTGCTCCGACTATGAGGAATAGGTCAGAACACCACAACTCTTGGGTTTTTCCCCCCACTTTTCTGGTTATTGGCACTATAATGATGGGTATTTGCAGGAAGGGCATCACACATCTGTAGGTACCACTCAGGTATCTGTAGGTATCATGGAGGGGTTTTCCAGAAGAGTATCACACATGTCCCTGTAAGACATGCACAGTGTTGTGTGTCTCAAGCACGTTCTGGTTGATGTTCACTTCGGGATCACTGCAGTGCTCACATAACTTGTCAACAGTTGCTCTTCCTAGATGTGATGCGCTTACATCTTAGTTGTAATATGCATTAGGGGTCATACTCCATTAGTTGTGGTGACATGAAATCTCTTGTAGCACCAGGAATCCTGGCTAGCAAAGCAGCAATTGACTGAGTGCATGTGGGGGATGGTGCAGTACCAGGATCGAACTCCAGGGATTAAACCTGTGGCCTTCTGCTTTTAGTGCAGGCATGTATGTCCAGCTCTCTTATGTGCCCTACTTTCTTGGGAGGTGGGGTGGTGACAGGGGGATTGAGCCACACCCAGAAGTGCTCAGTACTCCTGATTCTGCTCAGGGATAACTCCCAGTGGTGCTTAGGGAACCTCCTGTGGTACCTGGGATCAAACCCAGGTCAATTTTATGCAAGGCAAGTGCCCTCCTACTGTAATATCTCTCGAGTCTGCTCTACTATCCTTTTTAAAATTCAGGAGTCAGAATTTTTCTTAGCAAGTGGTGTGCCTGAGTGTACATACTGTAATTATCCATTGTGGAAATTTCCCCAGTCACCAACCAAAAGATGTTGATGTTGTTTCTCATGTACATGTGCTTACATATGTACTGTAAACTTGTGTGTACATGTGTGTATACTCTATGTGAAAATCACCCCAAAAGGAGCAGTTGATAAGCAACCTTCATAATATGACTCAGTTTCCATATGGGCTTCCTCTCTCTCACACTCCCCTCTAGTAGGTTTCTGCAATTCTTTCTTCAAACATTATTAATTTTATCAAACAGCAGACTGTCAAAATTTATGACTCTTACTATGGCTCCAAACCAATGCATTTTGTATTGATTATTTCCCAAAATATCTCCAGGCTTGAGTAGGAATCATTACATGACTCTGGCCTCAGCTCCCACCAGCAAGTTAGTTACCAGCAAATAATGAAAAACAACTGTAGCAGAAATATGTAGGCTTTTCAGAAGGCCCATGTGTCCTCTGTACCAGGTTCCTCACAACAATCCTGTATGAGGCTAAGCCCAAGTAAAAACTTTATGCAACAGATAGAAGAATCAGTTCACTAAGGTCATGCAATTAGCCAAACTGGGTCATGTAGTACATGGAAGAGCAAGGACCAGGAAACAGATCTTCTGAAGCCAAAGATATAGCACAATGGTAAGGCATTTTCCTTGCACGCACCCAACACAGAACAGGCCCCCAGTTCGAGTTCTGGCATCCCATATGGTTCTCCAACCCTGCCAGAAGCAACTTCTGAGCTCAGAGCCAGGAGTAACTCCTGAGCACAGCCAAGTGTGGCAATAAATAAATAAATAAATAAATAAATAAATAAATAAATAAATAAATAAACATCTTCTGATTCCTCACATGAACATTGGTTGTCAGCCTCACTGCCCCTCACTGGTAAGGTGAGAAAGGCCTGTATTCCAGAAGTTAGGCTTCCAATGCTGGCTCATCACTATTTGGTTAAGCTCGCTTGTTTCTGGGAGCAGTGAATATCAACACATCTCAGTACCCCGGTGAGCTTCCTGAAAGTCACCTACCTCACACATCATCACAACCTTGAACCCTCTGCTCTGCTCTAACTATACTTAAACCAGGAGGAACAAATGAAACCCTTTCAATCTGTTTATAATGTAATTGTGGAGTGGGACTACCGTTAATGGTATCCAGCTGTGGTCATCTTTACTTAGCAGTTTGAAATAAATTTCCATTATCTTTGCTGAAGAATCACTCCCAAATTTAGCCCTCTTGGAGGATAATATTGCTTCTAATAATTATCTTTCATCCCCAGTCTCTGCATAAGACTATGATCTTTTCTATTAAATCCTCTAGGGATGTAAATAGGAGTTTGCTGCTAATCTCCTGATGTTAACTGAAGCACTCATTTTAATCGGTGCATTTCAGGAAGTTAAGCAAAAGTTCCAAAACAAAGACTAGAATTAATTTGATTGACAGCCTTGCGAGCACATATTTTTAATAACTTCTCCACACATAAGTTGACGTTTCGCCAATTCTTCACATTCTTTTTTCCTTTCTGATTGACTAGTTGTTCCTAAGGGTTCTAAAATTAATAATGGTTCCCTCTCATTCAGTTAAATACTGTCTACACTGATAGTGGCTCATCATCAATAATCATGTTTTTCTGCATACATTTTTTGCAGTATTTCAACTATCAGTAACTGGCTTTATTTACTCTTAGTGTATTCAAGCCAAATTCAATTCAATACCAAAGTGTTTGTAGTAATGTTCAACAATAATGATTCCATATTCTACTCAGGCTTATAATTGACTCTATGATTTTTCTTTAGTTTTTAGGCCACATCTGGCAGTGTCCAGGGATTATTCTTGGCTCTGTTTTATTCTCTTTCTTATTCTTGGAGGTTACTCCTGAACAGTTCTTGGGAGACCATGTACAATGCTATGATCAAATGGATATCAATGGTGTGCACCCTTTCACTCTCTCTCTCTTTCTCTCTCTTACTCACTCTCCCTCTTCTGATCCTAAATTACTGTGCTATTTACATTTCTGTACACTCAGTCTCAAACAAAAGGAAGGCAATCTTCCCTAAAATCTCTCGCACTTCTTTGCAAAGAACTGGATGCAGTTGATTTTTGTGAAGCAATAAGTTCTTCAAAAATGTTTGTTTGGTGTTTCATCAATCCAGATAATCTCTAAAAAGATAAATAAACTGGGGCCGGAGAAATAGCATGGAGGTAAGGCATTTGCCTTTCATGCAGAAGGACAGTGGTTCAAATCCCAGCATCCCATATGGTCCCCTTTGCCTGCCAAGGGCGATTTCTGAGCATGGAGCCAGGAGTAACCCCTGAGCACTGCTGGAAAAAAAAAAGATAGATAAACTAAAATTAACCTTAGGGATAATGAAGAGGATTTGGTGGCTAAAAGTGCTTTCCCCACACATATAAGGGGAGAATTCAAAGCCCAATGCTGTCTGCCTGTGTTAAAGGGATCCTGATAGCTCAGCTGGAAAAGAAGGGGAAAATGACACTGATTCAACACTATTTACAAGTCTCAAATGGAAGCTCCTACTTCTTTTTTTTTTTTTTACGGGGGGGTCGGGGTTTGGGTTTTGGATTTTGGGTTACACCCAGCAGCGCTCAGGGGTTATTCTGGTCCCAGGCTCAGAAATCGCTCCTGGTAGGTTCAGGGGACCATATGAAATGCTGGGATTCGAACCACTATCATTCTGCATGCAAAGCAAATGCCTTTCCTCCATGCTATCTCTCCGGCCCCAGAAGCTCCTACTTCTGATCTGGACAAAACCCCTATCGCCCATCAGCAGCTTGGTCAGTTGCCAACCAATTGTATTGAACCCCACATGATCCTCCTCTCTTTCAATCCTCATATGCCTTAATCCTTGTACTATCTCTCCAGACCTCCACCCACTTTATTATTATATTTTTTCTCTCTAGAATATTTTGTAATAAATTATATAATAAGTTTTGGGGGGGCCACACCCAGTGACGCTCAGGGGTTACTCCGGGCTATGCGTTCATAAGTCGCCCCTGGCCTGGGGAACCATATGGGGCACTGGGGATCGAACCACGGTCTGTCCAAGGCTAGCACGGTAAGGCAGGCACCTTACCTCCAGCGCCACCGCCCGGCCCCATTAATTTTAATTGAGTCACATGAGATTACAAAAGTAGTTCATGATGGAATTTCAGTCATACAATGTACAAGACCCTACATCAATGCACGTTTCCTACCATCAATGTCTCCAGTTTCTCTTCCACCCTCCCCACTACCTGCCTCTGGGGCAGACATTTTCCTTTTCTCTTAAATGAAGCTAACCTAGGTTTAAACCCTGGCATCCCATATGGTCCCTTCAGTACGACCAAGAGTAATTCTTGAATGTAGAGCCTCTGGATGTGACCTAAAAATTAAAATTTATGTTTAGATATATAATACCACTCAAATTACTTTTGTGTCTAGTATGAGATAAAGATTAAGGTTAATTTTTCTGTGCATTTATCTAGCTGTTTCACATCATTTATTAAAAAAAAAAAAAACCTTTTCCTTTCTCACTCAATTGGTCTGACAACATGGTCATATGTGTGGGTTTTATAACTCTCCATTCTAGCTTATTAATCTATTTGTGTATTCTTATACAAATACTACACTTTATTGAGTAACTACTACTATTTTCAATTAGTCTTAAAGTACTCATAGTCGGGAGCCGGGAGGTGGCGCAGGAGGTAAGGTGCCTGCTGCCTTGCCTGCGCTAGCCTAGGATGGACCACGGTTCGATCCCCCGGTTCCCATATGGTCCCCTGTGCCTGCCAGGAGTGACTTCTGAGCACATAGCCAGGAGTAACCCCTGAGCGTCACTGGGTGTGGTCCAAAAACCAAAAAAAAAAAAAAAAAGTACTCATAGTCCTTCAAATTTGTCCTCTTTCAAAATTGCAGTCTTTTGCATGTTCCATGTACATTTTCTTAACCAACCTGCACGTTTGATTAAGACATAATTTAAAAATAGCCAGCATGTGATTTCTTCTTCATTCCCTCCTCCAAGCACAGTAAAAAGCCTCCACTGACTCCAGTTATTTTTTTTGTTTTTGTTTTAATTTATTTTATTGAGACAATTGTGATCTACAGAGTCTTTCATAGTTGAGTGTCAGATATACAGTGAGTCAGGATCATTCTCATCCCCAATATTAACCTCCCTCCACCAATGGACCTAGATTGCATCCTATACCACCACCCTTTGCCCCCTGGCATGCCAGTACAACAGGCCCATTTTATGTTTAGATTGTTAAAGTTTAGGTTTCTTGATTCTATTGCTGTTGACTTTGGTTTGGGTATTTAGTTCTGTGATTCCAGTTATCTTTGTTAGAAAACCCAGTCTTCTCATGAAGGACTTTATGTCAGGTCCTTCTTGTTCTCTGCTGGTTCCTGAGAACAGTCACATGGTTTGATGCCTGTACAGTGTTTGGATATTTTGTAACAGAGGCTGTAGAGAGCTGTTGTACTTCAGTTCTGCACAAGAGTCTTGACTATTTCCGAAAAGTCCAAGAATGATTCAAAGTACAGGAATGATGAAAACTGACTTAGCTGTGGCTCTGTCTACAGATACTTTTCTCTTTCATGAAACTATTCTTTTAGAATCCTGACAGCCTGGGATTTTTTTAATTCTTGCATGAAACCAAATGCCTGTTTTCATGGCAGCCCATCCTTTTTAACAAATTCCTAGCTGCCTTAACATTTTTCTCTGAGTATTAATATGATAACATAAATCAATATTGACAGCATATGATAATGAATGTACTATATAGTAACAGTACCAACTTGGTACATTAGCTTGCACATCTATGAACATCAACATTCAGTATTCTGTACACTTTGTAATGGAAAGTGGTGTTTGGGTTTGTATCCGACAATTTGGAGATCACTCCTGGCAGTGTCAAGAAGACCAAATGGGGTTCTGGAGATCAAATCCAGGTAGGCTGCATGCGTGGAAAGCACCCTGCCTCTCTGGGCCTGCTATACTTGATTTTTTTTTCCACAGCAATAATCACTATCTGACATTCTGTATATTTACTCATTAGTTTGCCATCTGCCTTCTCCCAATCCTAAAAGGAGGCTTCAGGAAGGCAGTTATATTCTGCATTATTTGTTTACTTATTCACTACTTCTTGAACAATATCTGGCCCAGAATCAATATTACAAAATAGTTGGAAATGAAAAGAATACCTTAATCTGGCCCATATAAGTGATCTTAGCAAACAAAAGCAAATAATAATCATTGTGGCTTTTAACATAACATTTCACAGCAAGAGTAACGATTAAGCCTTAAAATGACAAGTATTTGTTGTGCTGAATTGTCCACACTGCAATCAGTAAGAAACTGCAGTGGTACTAGAGTCTCTGGACAGGGTCCAACTCACAACATTCAAGTCAGCCCTGCAGCCATCACAAATGACAACTAGGTTCGGATGCCAACCTACACAGAGAAACTTCTATAAACAGTCTCTCTACCCTGTCAATGCAGCTCAAATCCTCAAGGCAGCTCATGGGATAGGGCTGGCCTGGTCTGGGTGCTGGCCAAGTGGCCACTGTCCAATTCTGAGGAGCTGGATCTAGGATAGGGACTCCTGCCAAAGGCAGCATGCAAGACTAAGAGCCTGTCATAGACCACTAGAAAAAAAAAAACTGGGTTCCAGTACAAACAGAAGCCAGAGAGCCAAGCGCGGAGCCAAGGCCAAGATATAGGAGCAGGAGCTCAGTTAAGGCAAGTGCTGGGATGGAAGACTTGGTGAGGAACCACAGGAGCCATAGGACTGACACTAGGATTTGGGGGCAACAGGGAAGGCATGAGTAGGGTTGTCTGGCATTGACCAGCAGTGAAGCAGATGTTCTCAGCCCTTTGTCCCAGTCTCTGCCAACCTTATTTTCTGTAGCCCACCACAGTTGCTTCCAAGAAAGGCTGCCCCTTTGCTGAGGACTTTATTAGAAAAGCTACATTCATCCCATTCTCAAAGGCCTTCTGTTATAAATTGACCATAGAGGGGCAAAGAGTTATTATAAGGCTTGGGGCACTTGGCCTTGCATGCATCCACCCATGTTCAATCCGAGCCAACACCACAAGGTTCCCCAGACATAGCTGGAAGCAGAGCACCCCCAAAGAGAGAGCCAGAGGAGCCCTTGAGCACAGGTGTGACCCCAAATCTAAGATGACCTTAAAAACTTAGTTTAGAGCTAATCATTTATAAGTTATTCCTCTAAATACACAATCAAAAATAATCTTAAATTGAGACTGCCAAGGGGCCAGTGCGACAGCAAAGTGGGAGGGTATTTTCCTTGCATGCAGCTGAACCAGAACTGATGGTTGTTTGAATCCCGGTGTCCCATATGGTCTCCCAAGCCAGAAGCGACTTCTGAGGGCATAGCCAGGAGTAACCCCTGAGGTCACCGGGTGTGACCTAAACCCCCCCCCCAAAATCTGAGACTGCCTAAAAAAATTTTTTGTTTGTTTTTTGGGTCACACCTGGCAGTGCTCAGGGGTTACTCCTGACTCTGTGCTCAGAAATCACTCCTGGCAGGCTCTGGGGACCATATGGGATGCCAGGATATGAACCACTGTCCTTCTGCATGCAAGGCAAATGCCCCACCTCCATGCTATCTCTCCGGCCCTACCTAAAATTTTGATTGAAATAATACTCATAAAGCCATCAGTCTCGGCAAGTTCCCTTCTATGCTGATTTGGCATTAGACTCCCTAAAAAAAATGATGCTTGATTTAGATGAGTTCTCAAAATGTATACTCTTGAAAAAATCATAAATTCCAAAGGGCTTTAGTTTATGTGGGTTATATCTATCCATTTATCATACTAGTAATTAAAACTGAGAATTTAGGTTAAATTTATAATCTAAAAATAACAAACTCACTACATGCAAAAATAAATCTTATTAAAAGTCATCTTAATTTCCTAAACAAAAGTTAGTAAAAATAAAAGGTTTTTTTTTTTGGTAAATGGTTTTGAAAACTTATTTAATAAGAGACAACTGTGGTGGGAGATATAATACAAATGCAAGGGCTCTGGCCTTGCATGTGATAAACCCTGTGTTTAATCCATAATCACATGATTCCCAAAGAAACACAAGGGGCCAAGAATAATCCCTGATCATCAACAAAGTGTGAGAGACCTCAAAATAAACAAAAAAAGAGACAACTGAGCTCTCATAACTGCTCCAGCACTGTTCAACACTTGGTTGCTCTGGTTAAGAGATAAAGTAATAATCTGGTGTGAAGGTTACAGGTGCTGGACAACAACTCTATTAGTTTGAATCGCTGCTGCACTCACCATTTATACAACTCACTGGCTAGAAACCTATGCCCAGGCCTATCAGTTTATACATCTATCAAAGGGGCATATTTGAATGTTGAGTGAGAGCTCAGACAGGAACAAAATGGGTATTCAGTACATTCAAGCCATTCTTATTGGATCTGATAGGACAAGCCAGGCCATCTACTTTGGAGCACTGCTAGGGACTAGATCTCTGAGAAAGCTGCCTCATTTATAAGAATGGAGCACAAAGGGAAGAACCAGGACTCTGGCATTTCTACAAGAGTCTCCAGCTGGGTTATTATTTCCTCATCTGAAAATACAGGATGTCAGCAAGAAGCTCGAGGAACGAAGGGAAGGCTTGAGTGAAGTGTCCCTAGAGGCAGTTCTGGTGTGAACATGTATGTGAATATAGGAGTCTGTGCAAAAGTGTGAGTGTTGGCATGTGTATGTTGAATGTATGAATGTGAGTATGTGAGTGTGTTAATGTGTCAGTATGTAATGAGCATAAGCATGCATGTGAATGTATGTGGAAATGAGTGAGTGTATGTGTGTGAGAGTGAATGTGTGTGTCTGTGAACATACCCTGTGATCAGATTCAAAGACCCTTCCTCCCTTTGAAAAGTATTGGAACATCTCAAATCTGTTGCACATGGTAATGAGGAAAGAGCAGAGTGGAAATATTTTAATGGCTTATAGTTGGCCATAAGGACCTGGAATGAAGGCAGCTCACCCTGACTAGTCCATTATCACTGCCATGACATACCATATTCTGCCTCCGAGTGCCTCAGAGTATCACAGAAGTGACATGAAATAGTAACATGAAACAGAAGTGGGGGGGTTGGGGATTGCCTGGAACATTCTCCCAAAAGACAATCACAAGTCAATTTTTTATTAGGATTCTGGATGAATCACGTAACTTTTCATCTATGAACAGCCTATGCAGCTGTTTACAAAGGGGCTATGAAGAGCCAGTACACAACTGTGTGCATGCAAGCTCAAGCCACCACCCTGATGAGCTGCAGTACCAACCATCAACCCTTCCTGTCTCTTTGGGACTCATTGTGAGATGTACTCAAGAAGCAGAGTTAAGCTACAAATGGACCAAGGGACTGTCTGGGCCCAAGCCAAACATGAACAACCTGGGCAGAGTTGCCCTGCCTTCCCAGCAGAGGCCACAGCCCTAAGAACATCAACCCTGGGTGCCACATACTTCATCACAGTGAGATTACATGGACTAACGGTTTGGGTAGCTGAGCATTTAGCAATCCCTGTGCAGGCACACTGGGTCCAAGTCTAGGCCTGGAACTGAGTTCCAGAAATGCTGCTGTAGAATGCAAGATGGCTGCCTAGGCTCAGGGTCCACCTTTCCCTCTGCTCAGGGGTCTAGGCCTCAGAAGGCCACACTCTGCTGGGCCCTGTGAGGTTTAAGTGATTCTCATGTTTTTCTACATCAGTCGAATCCCAGTTATCATTATATATTCCCTGGAGAGGCCATTCAAGAGCTTATTCTACAACCTTGGCCACAGGACTTGAAATAAAATGACTTTTTAGGTTGGCCCACTTGTCACTCTCTCAGGTGATTATCCTTTGAAGGCTCTTTATCTAGCTGTGACCAGGTCCCTGTTTTCAGGGTCTCTACAAAGGCAAAGCCTGGAATACTTTGATAATAGGGTAGTTCTTGCCCCAATTCTGCTCCATACTCCACAGAAATTCCCCAGCCCACCTCAATGGGGAAGATGCCACCCAAACCTGCCTAACTCTCCTTTCACAGACTAACCACCTAAGTCACAGCATCTCCAAAGTACCAGTGCTTCCTTCCCTGAAGAGCCTTAGAGCATGGCTGGTGGGGGTTTTCCCAATGACCTTGTCAGGGTTAAGGAAGTTGTGGCACTGATGGAAGGAAACGATAGATATAAGCTGAACTAAAGGTCTAATTCTGAATTCTACCTCACATAGAAATCCTCAAATTCCATATTCTTTTTGTATTCCTTTCTTTCTCAGAAGCTAAGCTAAATGTAATCATGGAGTTGAATTGTGAATGGCAATGTTTTAGACAAATAAGACTTACAAACTCTGGACTGTGTAATGTGCTTTAAAGTCTGTAACGTGAGTTATTTACATTTTCCAATATTTGAGTCTTATGCCTAAAATTACATTGATTTTGTGAACAATCATTTCCTTACTTCCATTGATTTCCTATTCCTGGGCCTATGCACTTGAGAGAACAGAATGTGTGGGCATGGAGGGAAATGGGACCATTTAGGTTGCTGCAAAGAAATCACCATTCTCTGTAGATGGTTTCCAAAATATATTCTCTCTTTCTCTCACTCCATTTATCTATCTCCTTCTCTCCTTGTCTCTCTCCCTCTCTCTCATTCCCTTTCTCTCTCTTTTTCCTCTCTCACCGCACACAATTAGACACTCACATTATATTCACAGTATCACATCAATACATGAACAATAAAACTCACCTTTTCAAGAAATAAAATAAAAAAACTCACCTGTTCCTGAATTGCACGCTTTAGTAGAGGTGATCCCATGATAAACTTCATTCTCTGAATTGTCAATGCTCTCATTTCATCCAAACTTAAATCATACCTGTAATGAACAAATTCAAGATGGCAGATAAGATATTAAGTCACTGAATTGCTGAGGACTGAGTGGAGCCTTTGAGAGGCTTTGCCCAAGTGGCATAAAAAACTCCACATTTTTGGTGCACTTCTACTTATCCATGCTGTAAAACCAAGTAGGCCACTGCAATATGGGACAGAAACTATAGACTACGGCAGCATTCAAATGAAATGACCATTCTCTCCTTTGCAACTTCTTTAAAGAAAAAAAGTTATTGATTGATTGGTTGATTGGTTTCTGGACCACACCCAGCAGTGCTCAGGGGTCACATTCCTGGCTCTGCACTCAGAAATTACCCCTGGCAGGCTGGGGGACTATATAGGATACTGGGAATCAAACCGGGTCCCTCCTGGGTCTGCCGCATGCAAGGCAAATGCCCTACCTTGTCCTCTGCAACTTCTAAAGACATTCCCATGTGTGTGAGTTTATTCCAGAGCAGAATATGGGGAGCAATGGGAGAAGAGAGTCACTTCTATGAGGTAGGTGCTTACTACAGTGGCCAGAAAATATGTTCTTTAGTTCCACCAAGGGAACCCACTTTAAGGAACTGAGTTTCCAAACAATGTCTAGAGTAGACCTTGTAGTCAATCTCAGACCACATTTTACCAGCTAGAGCTACTTATAGAATAAGACAAGTTTCTTGGCCATTTTACTCACTTTGACATTAAGGCAGACTCAAGACTAAAAAATAGCTCAAATGCATATACCTAGCATGTTTGAGACTCTGAAATGGGTCCCCGACATTGCATGTCCCCTGTAAGTATTGCCAGTATAGCTAGTGTAGCTCTGGTAACCTCCAAGAACTCCCTAGATGCAAATATCACCAGGAGAGGCCCCAGGTTCCATGAGCACCACTTGGATTGGCACCTATTAAAAAAACAATATTAATTGGGTGCTAAAAGGAGATAAAGGGTATCATGATAGGCATAATACCCTTCAGTAACAATATTGTAAACCACAGTGTCTAAAAGGAAAAAAAGGAAAAGAGAGAAAATGAGAGAGAAAAAATGTTAGTCCCGGAGGCAGGCGGGGGAAGGTGGAAGGGAAACTGGGGCTATTGGTGGTGGGAAATGTGTACTAGTGAAGGGTGGTATACATTGTATGACTGAAAACTCAATCATGAACAACTGCAAGTATGAGGGAGAAAAATCAACTATATTATGAACAACCTTGTAACCATAGTGTTTAACTGATGTAATTAATTAGAAATATATATATATATATATGTATATATATATTGAGGGTTGAAGAGATAGTACATAAGATAGGGCATTTGCCTTGTATACAGCCAACCTGAGTCAAATCCCTGGCACCTAGGGATACTCTGAGCACCACTAGAAGTGATATCTGAGAACAGAGGTAGAAGTAAGCCCTGGGTATTTCCAGGTGTGACCCAAAAACCACAATAATGAAGAAAACATATTGAAAATGAAAGACATTAAGGCTGCGTTTGTACTTGTGCCTGCCCCTCCCTCTCCTACTCCTCTGCTGTTCTCCTAGGATATGCTCAACCTAGTTCAAGAATAGGACTAGATTAGCTCCGTAAGGGTGTAAGGTAAGGAACATGAAGGAGAGCTCATAGTATCTGTCAGATACTATGACAAAAAACAGGATCAGATGAGCTGCCTAGTAACCACTCACCAGATTTCAGAGTTAATACAGTCAAAAAGCCTCTCCAGAACCTACTCACCACCAAGGGACTCTTGATCAGTAATAACCAAACATGGTTTGGAATCACTAAGTTTTGATCCAAAATTAATTGATCCAACATGATTTCAGACTCAGAAACCCTCAAGACAAACAATAGGAGTTGGCAGGATCTGCAATGGATAGGGGAAAATTAAGAGTTTTCATAGAGATACACAAATAATCTAAAAATATATGAAAAAATATCCCATTACAAAAGCAATAAAACAAAATAAAAATATGATCAAAAATTGCAGATGAAGAGAAGTTATATAGATGCCTTTAAAAACATTACTGAGGACACAGGAGAACAGTTGAATAAAGAGAAATATTGGACATGTTTTTAATAGGACAATGTCATCAACTCTCCCTGAGTTAATTAGAGCTAAAATATCATCTGAATCAGTATCTAACTGCCAGTCTGCTGATGGGAGTTGATTCATAGGTAAATAAAGGTTATGAACCACTCATCTAAATTAAAATGCTATGTCATAGGGGCTGGCAAGATAGTACAGTGGGTAGGGCATTTGTCTTGTACACAGCCAATCTTTGTTTGAGCCCCAAGTTGTCAAGACTGATCCCTGAGCTCAGTGCCAGAAGTAATCCTGAAACAACTAAGAATGGCCTCAAAAGTAAAAACTTAAAACTCTATGATATCTTTGTTCATGATCCATCTGCTCTTCCCTTCTGTTGATGTGACTATGATAACTGCAGTCATACACACATGTGATCCTAATGTTCATACATTTAGCCGTGGATGTTCTCTAGAGCACATAGCTGTGAGGCTCGGGCACATCCTGGCTGGTAGTGCTCCTGGATGTTACAGCTCTTTATATTTGTCAGGGGAAGAAGTTGGGCCACACCCAGTGATGCTCAGGGGTTACTCCTGGCTCTGCACTCAGAAATCGCTCCTGACTCAGGAGACCATATGGGACACCGAGGATCAAACCCAGGTCAGTCCTAGGTCAGCCACATGCAAGGCCCTATCGCTGTGCTCACTTCAGCCCTGATGGTACAGCTCTTATGACACACACATGCTCTTGGAGACTGGACTCCTGATCCCAGTGCTTAGGCCTATTTTTGTTTGTTCTTTGCTTAGTTGAAGTGCTCACTACAGGGAAAACACCCTTTAATTTTGGTACTTGAAAAAACTTGGCTGAATAGCAGGCAGAAATTATTTGATGTACCAAGATCAACAGAACAAAAGAGCTGCCAGAGATAGCACTGGGACCAAGCTTGAGATCTTATACCTGTGGCAGGTACTTTAGACACCAAGCCACATCCTGAGTCCTGTTACTCACTTTTGATGGATATTTATTAGTATCTATCAGATAAAAATAATTATGATGTAGTTACCATAATTTAAATGACACAAAAAGGCAGAGAAATAAGAATTAAAGAATCATAAAAATTTAATATATACAAAACAAACTTGGAATATAAAATCCTTGGAAAAAATCAAAGAAGTATTGATCTACTAATTGACTTGCTTGATTTGAAATTTATTCTGATACAGCTCTGGGCAACAACACCAGGAACTAAGCACCATTGGGAGATTTATAACACTGTTTTGGCACAAACTTGTGCCAGTTTTGATATGATGATGAAATGACAACTTGACCTAAGACCAGGTATTCTATCACATCACTTAACACTAAATGGAAATCAGAAGAGGTATCGTCCCTTGAACTGTGAAAAATAAGAGCACC
Source organism: Crocidura indochinensis (assembly GCA_004027635.1). Lineage (NCBI taxonomy): Eukaryota > Metazoa > Chordata > Mammalia > Eulipotyphla > Soricidae > Crocidura > Crocidura indochinensis. The sequence goes on along the minus strand of PVKC010001610.1, from coordinate 26,490 downwards.
AACAACAGAAAACTGACTTTAACAACCGTGACTGAACAAAACCTACCTTGGGACCAATAAGAAAAACCCTACTCTAGGCTGTAGCCTAGGACTCTTATAAAACAAAAACAACAAAATGTCTTATTGCAGAGGCCCAACTTGGACAACAGAGACTGAGCAGAGCCTTTAGATCCATAATATCCTAGGCTTTGGCTTAGGGACTGAATGAAAACAGGGAACAATTGTTACAGAAGACTGAACACAACAACAATGATGGATAGGAAGCTCTAGAACGGTAAAGATTCTATCCTAGACCCTGTCCCATGACCTGCGCAAATACCAAGATCGCTAGCTACAGTAGCTAGACACAACTGAGAGAAAAGTTTCCTGGCACCACAAAAAAGCCTTTGGGATGGGATAATTAGTATATATAGAGCCATGGGGGCGGGAGATAGCATGGAGGTAAGGCGTTTACCTTTCATGCAAAAGGTCATCGGTTCGAATCCCGGTGCCCCATATGGTCCCCCGTGCCTGCCAGGAGCAATTTCTGAGCATGGAGCCAGGAGTAACCCCTGAGCACTGCCGGGTGTGACCCAAAAACCACACACACAAAAAAAAGTATATATGGAGCCAGGGGTTGATCCCATGATGGTATACTTCAAGGATGGATAGACCCTGAATCTCTTAAGCCACGGGATTCCCTTTCTTCCCCAATGCTTACTATGCCTATGAAAAAAAAAAGTGGAAGGCCAAACCCTCCCATTCCAGCACCCCTACTTGTCTTGTTTTGTTTTGATTTGGTAGTTTTTTACTTTATTTTCCTTCTCCTTTTTCTTCCACTTTTCTCTTTCTTTTTCACTCTTGTGGTTATTATTTTGTGATCTATTTTTATTTTTATTTGCCGGGTACATTTTTTCTTTTTTCTTCCATTTTTCTTTCTCTCTTTCTTTTCTCTCTTCTTTTTTTTTTTTTGGTAGTTGTTACCAAAATGTTTTCTCCCTTTTTCTATCCTTTTAATCTCCAATGACGGTGGAATGAATGCTCAATCTACAGCAAGCTGTAAAGTGGAGACCAGTTGCACTAGCATTCTTGGGGGTAAGGGAGGGAGATATGGTATACATGCTGGGAACAGGGGTGGAGGGAGGACAGCACTGGTGGTGGGAATGACCCTCATTCATTGTTCCTATGTACCATAAATGATGCAGTGAAAGACTTGTAATGCACTTTGGTCACAATAAAAATTAAAAAAAAATAAATTTATTCTGGTACATGTTATGAAAAGAATTCAACTCAGTTTTATTTTCCAGTTTGATACATAAATGGAATATCTCAATAATATTTTGCTGATAAGAAAAGAAAGCCAGGGGCCTGGGAGATAGCATGGAGGTAAGGTGTTTGCCTTTCATGCAAAAGGTCATCGGTTCGAATCCCGGTGCCCCATATGGTCCCCCGTGCCTGCCAGGATCGATTTCTGAGCCTGGAGCCAGGAGTAACCCCTGAGCACTGCCGGGTGTGACCCAAAAACCAAAAAAAAAAAAAAATAGAAAAGAAAGCCACAAATTACTAAAACATGAAAATACCTTTTCCTCTCCCTACTGGGGAAAATCTTCCTATTTGTGATATGTTTAGAAGTCACTGAGGATGCAGGTAGGAAACTTGACTTGCACACGGCCAAGTCTTGGTCCTAAGAGCACTGCCAAAAGCGATTCTTGAGGAGTCAGAAGTAGCCCTGAAGCTTTGTCAAGTGTGCCCCCTCTAAACAAAGTCACGAAGAAAGCATAAATTTAACTACATAAAAAATTTTCATAACCTAAACAACATAAGAATAGTAAAGAGCAGATGACAAATCAGACCAAAATATTTTGTTGCTGATATAATTAGTAAGGGTACCTCTCCCTAAAAACAGAGCAAACATGGATAAATTATTTGAATAGATGATCCACGAAGAAAAAATTCAAGTGACACTTAAAATATATATACTCAAACCCCAGTCATCATTTGCTATAAATGAGATAAGCCCAAATGACACAGAGATGCCAATATTTTTTGTGTGTGTTTCTTTGTTTCTGAGCCCCACCCAATAGTGCTCAGGAAGCTTCTAAGCTTATTACTTGGAACTATTTCTCATGGTGCTCAGAGATCCATGTACAGTTGGCAACAGAACCAGCTCCAGTAATACCAAGCAGGTCCTCCTGCTTTGCACTGCCAAGTTGGATGGAGAGCAGCAACAAAACCCAGATTGGCTAACAGACACTACATGCTATAGTATTCTGAGACAATGAGAGACAGGAGCCTGGAAGAGAAACAATCTATGCATGCAGTAATTAGACAAACTACCTCTGAACTCAGCAGTTTCACTTCTAAAACCATACTTTTTGGGGCCAGGGAAGTGGAAGTCACACCCAACAGAGCTTAGAAGTTACTCCTGGCTCAAAACTCAGTATTATTCCCGGTGATGCTTAAGGGAGTTTATGGGTGCCAGAGATCAAACCTAGGTCAGTCACATTCAAGGCAAGAGCTTTCCCTGTTGTACTATCTCTCTAGCACAAAACAAATTCCTTTATATTTTCATATAAGCTATGGCGCTTATATTATTTTTGACAAACTTAGCATTTATTGCCTATAAATTCTATAGTTTAAAAATAAAAATGTGAAGCAAGATAAAAGTCAAACTACTAAGACTAGCCAGTAAAGTCTCTGGAGACATCATGAAGTTTGTTATATAGTTAAATTTCTGAAACTTAATTAGCCGTTTCCTTTATATGTCATGGGCTGAAGAGGAAAAACAGAGGCAGGGTGGTTTCCTTGCATGCAACTGACCTGGGTTCAATCCCTGGCACTATATATAGGCCCCCTCAGGTTCCAGAAGAAGTGATCCTTGAACTCAGTGCCAGGAGTAAGCCCTAAGTATCACAGTAAAATGACAAAGAAAAAGAGATTTGAACTTTACAAGAAAAAAAAAACATCTAGCCCATCAAAAAATGGGGAGAAGAAATGAACAGTCACTTTGCAAAATGCAAATGGCCAAAAGACACATGAAAAGATGCTCCACATCACTAATCATCAGGGAGACGCAAATCAAAACAACTATGAGGTACCACCTCACACCACTGAGATTGGCACACATTACAAAGAAGAAAAACAAGCAGTGCTGGCCGGGATGTGGAGAGAAAGGAACTCTTTTTCACCACTGGTGGGAATGCCGTCTAGTCCAACCTTTATGGAAACCGATATGGAGATTCCTCCAAAAACTGGAAATTGAGCTCCCAACTATACCACACCTAGGGATATACCTGAGGCACACAAAAATACAATACAAAAATCCCTACCTCACACCTATATTCATTGCAGTGCTATTTACAATAGCCAGACTCTGGAAACAACCAAGATGCCCTTCAACAGATGAGTGGCTAAAGAAACTGTGGTATATATACTATGGTATACTATGCAGCTGTCAGGAGAGATGAAGTCATGAAATTTTCCTATACATGGATATACATGGAATCTATTATGCTGAGTGAAATAAGTCAGAGGAAGAGAGATAGACGCAGAATAGTCTCACTCATCTATGGGTTTTAAGAAAAATGAAAGACATTTTTGCGATGATTCTCAGAGATAAAAGAAATGAGGGCTGGAAGGTGCAGTTCATGACATGAAGTTCACCACAAAGAGTGATGAGTGCAGTTAGAGAAATAACTACATTGAGAACTATCCTAACAATGTGAATGAATGAGGGAAGTAGAAAGCCTGTCTCGAGTACAGGTGTGGGTGGGGTGGGGAGGAGGGAAATCTGGGACATCAGTGGTGGGAATGTTGCACTAGTGAAGGGTGGTGTTCTTTACATGACTGAAATAATACAACTACAATCATATTTGTAATCATGGTGTTTAAATAAAGATACTTTTAAAAAAAAGAAAAAGAGAATTATATTTCCATACCTGTAACTTTCAATAAAATGGATGTTGGTCAACTATTTAAAAGCCAAAAATTATACATAAACTTATGCTATAAACTAAGCCTCCTGCTCATACTGACACCAAGAATTTCACAGAAGTCAAATTCAATGCAGAAAAATGTGTGCAAAAAATGAAAACAACATTGGGGCTGGAGTGATAGCACAGTGGTAGGATGTTTGCCTTGCACTCTGCCAACACGGAATGGACCTGGGTTTGATTCCCAGCATTCCATATGGTCCCCAAACCTGCAAGAGATGATTTCTGAGCACAGAACCAGTAGTAACCCCTGAGCGCCACCGGTGTGCCCCCTCCAAATACACAACACATGGGGCCGGAGCAGAGGCACAAGCGGTAAGGCATCTGATTTGCATGTGCTAGCCTAGGACAGACGGAGGTTAGATCCCCCAACATCCCATATGGTCCCCCAAGCCAGGAGCTATTTCTGAGCACATAGCCAGGAGTAACCCCTGAGCATCACCGAGTGTGGCCCAAAGACAAAAAAAGAAAACACAACGCAACAATTAGATGAGAACTGCTAATGCAAAGATAATGATATAGAGGTCAAAAATATTGAGAATTTGGGGACCAAAGAGATAATACAGAGGGTTAAGGTATTTGTCTTTGCATGTTGGCCAACCTTGGTTTGATCCCCAATCACACACAGTCCTCATACAAGTGTTTTTCAGGAGTCATCCCTGAGCACTGTCAAATATGGTTCCAACCCCACCCCACCCAAAAAATAAAAATTAAAATAGATTACTTGGGGCTGGAGCAGTAGCACAGTGGATAGAGTGTTTGCCTTGCAAGTGGTCAATCTGTATTTCATCTCTGGCATCTCATATGGCCCCCCAAGTCTGTCAGAAGTAATTTCTGAGTGCAGAACCAGGAGTAACCTGGTTACCTGAGTAACCTGAATCCCACTGGGTGTGCCCCAAAAAACAAACTAAATACCTCAATTTCCTTTCATGAAAGCAAATTCTCAGCAGAACCAAGTTAGATATTTTAAGAGCATCACTATCATCTCCATCCCCAACACCATCCTCAATTCCAAAGAGTAATGCTAGGGTGAACACAATGCACCCAGGCAAAAATGGCTAATCCATTGCTGCATTAATTTTTTTTTTTGGTTTTTTGGGCCACAGCCGGCAGTGCTCAGGGGTTACTCCTGAGTATCTGCTCAGAAATAGGTCCTGGCAAAGACGGGGGACCATATGGGACACCGGGATTAGAGCCAATCACCTTAGGTCCTGGATAAGTTGCTTGCAAGGCAAACTGCTGTGCTATATCTCCGGGCCCATTGCTGCATTATTAATATATCATTGCAAATGCCTGAAAATACATCAGCAGAAGAGCAAATATGGTCTATTGGACCAGAGAGACAGCACAAGGATTAAGGTGCTCAATTTACCTACAGTCAATCAGGTTCAATCCCCATCACTACATTTTGATCCCAGAGCCACACCCTACCTGAGCACAGAGCCAGGAAAAGCCCTTGAGCTTTTGACTCACCAACTATGGTTCACCTCACCCCTCAAATAAAGTATAACTGAAGTATAGAATATTATATTAAAAGAAAACATTTGTTTGGAGATGCTGAGAAACATTTTTTCATTTATAAAGCAAACTACACCATGGTCTTGTTGGGTTTGAGAAATGGTTTTGCAGCAATAAGGGAAAATCTTATGTATAGAAACAAGCTTTTATCTACTAGGGATAAGAATCCATAAATTTGGGGCCCGGGAGATAGCATGGAGGTAAGGCGTTTACCTTTCATGCAAAAGGTCATCGGTTCGAATCCCGGTGCCCCGTATGGTCCCCCGTGCCTGCCAGGAGCGATTTCTGAGCATGGAGCCAGGAGTAACCCCTGAGCACTGCCGGGTGTGACCCAAAAACCAAAAAAAGAATCCATAAGTTTTATAATACAGGTGCCTCCCACCCTGAATGCTTGTTATGGTGACTCGACTTAGTCTCCATGTAATTGGACAGTGACCCTCCAACCACAAACTCCAGATCCCAATCGTAGAACCAACACATATCCCTGCAACAGCACAAGGAATCAAACACCCTCCGGGCACCAAGTTGCACCTGACGACGAGGAAAGAGCAACTCGATCTAAGAGCAGTTTGCCCTACCTCATCACCTGTTGCATATGTAAACATTTCTAATCTTATCACGATTTGGAATGTATACACATTTCTGGACCTACCCTGATCCCACCCTGATCAGTATTGGACCCTACTCTAGGGTGTGACCTGGCAGGACCTACCCTGATCCTGCCCTGATCAGTGATTGGACCCTACTCTAGGGTGTGACCTGGCATTCTGCCCCTACCCTAGGGTGGTACCTGATTCTAGTGTATAAAACAGAGGTCTTTGTAAGGTTTGGGGCTTTTTGGGTTGGAACTGATGCTGGGTCATTGGACCTCA
>PVKC010001610.1:0-20029 GCA_004027635.1 Crocidura indochinensis | reverse complement strand
ATTCTCCAAGCTGGAGGGGAGAGACCTCCTCCTCCCTACCTCCGTTAGCGAACCTTTTCTGGGGATGGATTTCTTCAATCACCTAATGGTAAGATGAAATTAGAAGACATTAAGTCCTTGATATGTGCAAAAATCAAGATCACTAATTACAGAAGACTAACTTTGACAACTGCAACTGGACAGAACTTTTCCTGGGTCCAATAAGAAAGGTTCTAGCTTTTAGCCGAGGCTTCAGCATAGTATTTGAATAAAAACCAAGATCTCTAATTCCAGAGGTCTGACTTAGACAACTACGATTGAGCAGAATTTCTAGAACCATAAGGAAAGGCTATATTCTAGGCTTCATCCTAAAATCTGTGCAATAACCAAGATCACTAATTACAGAAAACTGACTACAACAAGCAGAACTTCTAGAACCAAAAAGAAAGACTCTATCCTAGACTTTGTCCTATGATTTGTGCAAATACAGAGATCTCTAAGTACAGAGGACTGCTTTTGTCAGCCACACTGAACAGAACGTTTCCTGATACCATAAAAAGACTTTGGGGCTCTATAATGAGCATATCTGGAGCCTGTAGTTGTTCCCATGACAGTATGCTTCAAGGGTGGAGAAACCCTGTGTTTCTTTAGGACAAGGAAATTCCCTTTCAAATTTCCCCAATACTTACTGTGCCTATGCAAAAAAAAAAAAAAAAAAAAAAAAAAAGGCACAAGATTTCATCATACCAGCCCTTCTTCCTTTTTACCCTATTTCTTTTTTCTTTTTTGTGTTGTTGTTTAGTAGCTGTTTATTGTGGCTGTTATGAATTTTGTCATTGTTTATCCTTCACTTTTTCTTTCCCCCCTTTTTTCTTCTTTTAAAATGATATTGATAGCTCCTAAATGGATTCCTTGCAGCTTTTTTTCTCAACAGAACCACATAACTTGTTCTGCCTTGTTCTGCCTCATAAATTAAGGGGAAAAAAGAAAGTGGATGGTACAAGGAGCAAACAGTCACATGAACATTGAGTGGAAATAAATAATGATCAGGCCTAAATACCAAACCCAAAGTCAATTGTAGTATATGGAAAAGTTTCCATAAGATTATTCTTGGATTTGTTGTATATACAAATATTTCCTTAGTATTGTGTGTTCTGTGACTATTGCCCCACCTAGACCTTTCAGGCTGAGGCGCTGTGGAGTGAGCAATAAATAGCGTTGTGGACAGGGGAGAGGGGTCTTTTGCGGAAAACTGCTTGCAGGCTGCAAGAGGATTCTCTTGCTCTCTCTCTCTCTCTCTCTCTCTCTCTCTCTTTGCCCAATCTTTTGCACCCTAACCTTCTTGTCTGTGTGGATTATTATTTGCTGCGGATAAATATCACCAAGGTCTCCCCCCAAAAGGGGATGAGGGGGTGGGAAGTTATTTCTCATTCTGGGGACTGTTCGTGGATTCACAAATACCCAACAGAGGATTTAACTGCACATTTACATTACAGTCTATGACAACAGAATCAAGATCTACATCAAGATCTATACAAAGGGAACTGGTTATACTAGCAGTCCAGGGAGCTAAGGGGAGAAGTATGGGATGCATACTGGGAACAGAGGCAAAGGGAGGTCAACACTGATAGTGGGGAATTGACTTAATTCACTGTCACTATGTACATTAAATATAACTGTGAAAGACTTGTAATTCACATGGGTTTCAATAAAAATTACTTTAAAAAAGCAAACTACAGGGGCCCGGGAGATAGCATGGAGGTAAGGCGTTTGCCTTTCATGCAAAAGGTCATCGGTTCGAATACCGGTGTCCCATATGGTTCCCCCATGCCTACCAGGAGCAATTTCTGAGCATGGAGCCAGGAGTAACCCCTGAGCACTGCCGGGTGTGACCCAAAAACCAAAAAAAAAAAAAAAAAGCAAACTAAGCAAACTACAAATAAATATATTACTAACTACTACTGTACTAAATGCTTTTGTGAAAAATGAGCAGACTATATATTGTATATATATATATTGTTAAGTTTTTGAAAACTCTTGAAAGACACATCTATTTACCTTTTAGATCTGTGTGAGGTAAAGTAGGAAAAACTGAAAAAGCCAATAACACTCTTTGCTTTGGGGCTTTTAAATCATGTTAAAATAATACGATTCCCCAAAATTGGGTCCACAGCAATAGCACAGAAGGTAGGGCATTTGCCTTGCAAGTGACAGACCCAGGTTCAATCCTCAGCATTCCATATGGTTTTCCAAATCTACCAGGAATAATTTCTGAGAGCAGAGCCAGAAAAAAAAAAAAAAACAACCTTGAGCACTGCTGGATGTGGCCCAAAAGCCAAAAAAATGCTAATTCCCAAAAATTGTTTTACAATTATTTTAATCTTTTTTAAAAATTAATTTTATGTGGTAACACTGACAAACAAGTGTGTAAATGTTTTTATTTTTAGACATATATGTTACCGTATCATATTCACTATCCAAGAGCCAATTTCTCTCCCCCAAGTCTGCCAGATCCTTGCAACCCATCTCTGTTTGCACCCTTGCCTTGGTGATCTCAATTCTATGCTCAGTATCCAAAGGTTTGTTTTCATTGTACATTGTTCCTCCTTTACTTTGTTCTTGTTCTATCTCATATTGTGATATTATGTAGCATTGGTCTTTCTCTTTATGGCTTATTTTATTTAACATGATCTCCTCCCACTCCATCCAAATTGTAGCAATGGACAAGACTTTATCTTCTCCTAGAGTTGAGCAGTAGCCCTTTGTGTATATATATATATATATATATATATATATATACACAAATATATATATATTCAGCTTCTTTTGTTGGATTTGATATTGGAATTAGGGCCACACCTGGCAGGTGGTACCTAATGATGGGACCTGGTCCCCCCTATGCAAGCCTGCTAAGTCACTTTCTGGTCACTTGCCTGTAATTGGGTATCTAGCTTGTTTCTGAGCCTGGTAAGTGTAAGTATCCTGCAATGAACACATGCGTGCATATATCTTTTCAAACGAGTGTGTTTTGTGCTCCTTAGTTAGATCACTAGAAGTGCAATTGTGAGTCATTAGGGCAGTCACAATTTTAATTTTTTGACAAAACTATATTTCATTTTCCACAGAGATTGAATACATTTACACTAACAACGAATGAGGATATCTTTTTCCACATCTCTGCCAACACTTACTATTTCTGGCCTTTTTGAAACAGAACACTCATTGCCATTTTGGTTTGCATTTCCCTAAATCAGTGACGGGAAACATTTTAAATGCTACACTTAATAATCGCCACCAGGTGTCGCTTGTTCTTCATTTGAAGTGCCATTAAGAGACCTGTCTTTCAATAGGGAAACCTATACTTTCATCGTTAAGTATAAGAACTGTACAACACTACCTTCTTACCTGCTTTTCCCCATAAATAAGGTAATCTACTGCATCACTTTGTTCCTTTATTTACTTTTTATTTCATTTTTTAAAATATTTTTTCTTCATATATATGTGAGCACATATATTTTTATTTCTATTTTTATCTTTTTTGGGTGTGTACTTGTTTCTATTTTCTTCCCTTTCCACCCCCAAATGCACCGCCATTATAACGTAGCACCATTTCTTCCTGCAAAGGCACACTAAAAAAAAAAGAGGAAATCGGGGCCCAGGAGATAGCATGGAGGTAAAGTGTTTGCCTTTCATGCAAAAGGTCATCGGTTCGAATCCTGGTGCCCCATATGGTCCCCCGTGCCTGCCAGGAGCAATTTCTGAGCATGGAGCCAGGAGTAACCCCTGAGCACTGCCGGGTGTGACCCAAAAACCAAAAAAAAAGGGGGGGAAATCTTATGCATAAAAACAAGCTCTTATCTACTAAGGATAAGAACTCACACTTTTTTTTTACAATACAGGGGCATCTCCCACCATGAAAATATGCCATGTGGACCCAACTTAGACCCCAAGTGATTAGACACCGACCATCCAGCCTTGAACCCTGGATCCCAAATATAGAAAAGACACATTTCTTCACAACAGCTATAGGAACCAAACCCCATCCGGGACATCCTTAAAGCTGTTCCGACACCAACATGTGCCAGCTCTAATATGATATCCTGACAACGAGGAAATTGGGAACAACTTGACCTAAGAGCAGGTTATCCTACCTCACTAGCTAATGATAAGACAAAATCAGAAGATTTGTCACTCTTTGGTTGATTCAAAAGCCAAGATAGCAATCTACAGATGACTGGTTGATAGAACCATGACCCGGCAGTATGTATCCTGGAACCAATAAAAAAGGCCTAGTCTAGGCTTTGATCTATGACTTGCACAACAATCATGGTCTCTAATTCCAGAGGTTTGACTGAGACAATTGCAACTGAATGTTCCTTCTGGAAACATAACGAAAGATGCTATCCCAGGCTCCATCCTAGGATCAGCGCAAGCACCAAGACCACCAACCACAGAAGACGGATTAAAATGCCACTGAGGGAACAGAACTTCTAGAACCACTTCATCAAAAGTTCCACTCTTTGACCTGTGCAGAGATGGAGATTTCTAGATACAGAGGTCTAATTTCATCACACAGGATGAAGCAGAAGTTTTCCACACACCGAAAAAGCACCAAGGGGAGAGTAAATTAACTTGAAAGGAGTCTATAGTTAATCCCATGACAATATACTTCAAGGGTGGAGAAACCCTGTATCTCTTAGGCCAAGGGAATTCCTGTTCGAATGACCCCAATGTTTATTGTGTCTATGCAGGAGGGGGGAAAAAAAGACAAAAAGCACAAAATAATCATTTTTTTGTTTATCTATCTAGTTTTTGTTGATTTCTTTGATTTGGTGTGGATATTGAACTTGTTGTCTCCATTTTTATTTATTTATTTATTTTCTTTCTTCTTTTCTCTTCTTCCATTTTGTGCTATGTCATGTTTTTTATTTCAAGACCATGGCTAATATGTGATGCCTATCGTTATTGCTGTAGTGCTCACTGGATATTTTATTTGATACTTCTTTTTATACAGCTGTGTCGTTTAGCCTTCTTTTTCCTCTTTGTCTCTCAAACCAAGGATGAGAACCTCTAAAAGGACTCCGACCATTTTCGGCATATTTGATTTTTACCCCATTTTATTACTTTTCTCTTTTTCGAACAAAACCAAATACCTTGAACTATCTAGTCCCGCCTCCCAATTAGAGGAGGATATAATGGAGGTACCATGACCAAACAATTGTAAGATCACTAAGTAGTAAGCTTGGCACAGAGGGGACCACTCATTCGAGCAACCCTGGGGGTGAGGATGGAAGATATGGGAGGCAGGATGGGCACAGAGGTGGAGGGAGAACAATTCGGTGATGGGAATTCCCCTGATTCAATGTTAATATGCACCTAAAATATTACTGTGAATGATATGTAACCCACTACAATTCAAATAAAAATTATATTAAAAAAGAGAGAGACCTGTCTTTAAGAATGTCAAATTGCAAGGGGAAAGTTATTAGTAAACTTTTGCCTGAAACATTGAATATTTTATAGACATAGACCTGAAGATGGTTCAGTAGTAGAGCACCTGCTTAGCAGATCTGATTGTAAGAATGCCATCCCATGGGCCGGAGAGATAGCATGAAGGTAAAGGTGTTTGCCTTTCATGCAGAAGGTCGATGGTTCGAATACCGACATCCCATATGACTCAGCAACAGTCTGCATGCAGGGCAGAACGCTCCGCATTTAATGGTACGCTCCACATCAGCCTGACATTGATGAAAGAAATGCACAGAATCCAGAGTCTTTAAATATAAGAATCTGATACCAACAATCAATAAAAGTGTGAAAAAGTTTCACCGGGACCATGGAAAATGACTCCGGTTGGACAGACTGGTATGCCTAGAACCCAGAGTCAGTCTTATGCCAATAAACTTCTGGGGTGAGGCCTTTTCGAAATCAGGTCAAGGATTTTTTTCCATTTTTTCCATTTTTCTGGACCTATGCAAACAACGGTGACTGCCACTATCACATCTTTTACTATATTTTTCTACTCTTATCCTTTAAGGAAAAAAATACAACTTACTGACCTTAAAAATAAATAACTATAGTAGAATGCCTGTCTCGAATACAGGGAGGGGATGAGAAAGGGGATGGGGAGAATGTTACACTGGTGAAGGGGGGTGTTCTGCTTATGACTATAACCCAACTATGATCATGTTACTTAAATAAAAAAAATATATATATGGGGCCTGGGAGATAGCATGGAGGTAAGGCATTTGCCTTTCATGCAAAAGGTCATCGGTTCAAATCCCGGTGCCCCATATGGTCCCCCGTGCCTGCCAGAAGCAATTTCTGAGCATGGAGCCAGGAGTAACCCCTGAGCACTGCAGGGTGTGACCCAAAAACCAAAAAAAAAAAAATATATATATATATATATATATATATTTATATATATATATATATATAAAGAACTCCCAAGAATTCCTAATTGCCTTTCTCATTGTCCTCTTTTACAAACATGTATTTGCAAATGTCCATGTTTATTCTCAATGCATTTTCATGTCCCCAAAAGAGAAATAGACAACGCTGCAATGTAATGTACCATATTTGGAGTTCTGGACTTACTGAGCATTTCCACAGTTGCCTGCCCAAACTTGGGCTCTGAGTCATAGTTTTGTTATGCTGCTGTTCTATATTTCCCACATGTGCTAATATTGCTCCCAAGTGATAGAAACCTCTCCATCTCTCAAGTGATAGAAATCTCTCCCTGAAGTTCAGGGAACAAATGGGCAGAAAGGGGCATTAATTAAGACGACTCTAGAGTTGCCCTGAATTGAAATAATTGTTAACAGAACTATCTACAAAAAAATACTGCTAGTGTGAAAGTTGTCTTTTAGAAAAATTTTTAATATCCTGTTTGAAGATAGATAGGATGAAGCTTTTTTATGTATCTTTCCAGTGATTCTCCTTATTTTACATTCTGCAAAAGAAGATTCATCTGTCTCTTCCTGTAGCATCTTCAATCTCCTTTCCCATTTGAGAAACTCAAGTCATACACTGAAGCAACTCTCATATGTCAGATGTAAGAAAATTAAGTCTCAGGTTGAGTCAGTTGTGCTGAATTGTTCATTCTTAGTTGTTGAGGACAAAGAGAGGACAAATGGACTTCTGATGATCACACCTGAAACCAATATAGTACTATAAGTGACTTCAAAAGAAACTTCAAAAAGGGCTTCCTCCACCTTATTAAACTAAGATTATGCTGCATCTCATCTTTATATCTGGTGCCACCTTCAGATTCCTTTGAGGCAAATGTTATTATTACCTCTACATTTCAAGTGAGATAGATTTTGTTGGTAAAATAATCTACAATGTCACTGTTATTTTTCCCCAGAATAATCCTCTAGTATCTATGTTCACTTGACTTCTCAGGAGGGACAGTTCTCAGTAAGTCTGTGCTCACTTGAAGTGGTCAGGAGTTGCATTTAGGTCTGACTTCCTTTGAATAGTAAAAAATGGAATTAACTATGCTGACTCTTTTGTGTGCGATTTCTATTATTCAAAATGGATAATGAGATTCATCTGTAGTTCATTCATTTCCATTGCTATGGAGGATTAAATTAAATATACCACCAAAATATATTGAGTAAATATATTATGTGGTTCCATTATATCAAATTTTAAAATATCATGGGGGAGTGTTTTATTTTCTGGGGAATTATGACCATACATGAATAGGGAAGGCATGAGTCTGATTATATGTTCCATATTTTGATAGATGTTTGGTTAAATAGTTTAATACATTTATCAAAATATGTGAGAGTGAGTATATTTGTATTGATTGTATTTTTCAATGACAACAACAAAGAATAGCTCACATACTAGCCTTGCTAATGATATGCAGGTTTAATTATTTAGGGGAAAATCATGTCTGCAATTTATTTCATTTAATTTATTTATTTATTTATTTTGGTTTTGGGGTCACACCCAGCAGCGCTCAGGGGTTACTCCTGGTTCTATGCTCAGAAATCACTCCTGGCAGGCTCAGGGGACCACATGGGATGCCAGGATTCGAAGTCACCCTACTTCTGCATGAAAGGCAAATGCCTTACCTCCATGCTATCTCTCTGGCCCAATTTTTTTAATTTTTTTTAAATGAATCCAATTATGGAGGGATGGATAAATGGACAAATAGTGCTATCAAAGATATACAAATACAGTATTAAATATATTGGTAGAATTTTCACTGTGGCTCTGTCTGTAGCCAATATTAAAGTCTTTATTTTTTGATATGCTTAATAATTTTGATATTAAATATTGACAAGCCAGAGAGATAGTATAGAAGTTAAGGTACTATCCCTGCTTGCAGCCAACTCCAGTTTGATCCCCAATAGCACATACAGTACCACAGCAGTAATCCTGAGTACAATGCCTCAAGTAAGCCCTGAATGTTGTCAAATATGGCCCATTCCCCCATAAAAATAAGTTAATTAATGAAATAATGGAAGAAAATAAATAATAATAAAGGAAATTATGGCAGACCATTGTTTTGTTGTGTAAAAAAAAGTCTTTACAGACAGACCTAGGTTATTTTTTAATTAGTTTCTACATGAAAGAGAATTTTTAGAGAAATAACAGATTCAAGAATGGGGACAAAAAATATAATTATTTTAAAAAAAAGTATGCCGACAACTGATGGAGCTAATGGACTCCTGTTGGCTAAAGCTGGAACAAATGGCACAACAGGAAATGAATGTACCTTCAGATTATAACCTAAGGCCTCAAGTAAGTTTATAGGAGCCTGTCCTACATAAATTATCTAACTAAATAAATACACCAGGGAAAAGAGACAAAGCTCCTGTCATAAATAATATGTGGGACTGTTACTTAGTCATCAGCACCCCCAGAAGGCAGAGGAGCCCAGGAGTGCTTGCATAACTGCCAATGCAGAAAGAATCTGACGGAAAGGATTAAGCAAGTCACCTGAAGAACAGGGTCACGTCCTAACTGCTCTGTTCACTGCCAAAGAGTAGCAGAGGGGCTTCATCAGAGGGGCTTAGAGCAATGGTTTTCAACCCTTTACACCTGCAAATAGGCACCAACCAATCCATGAAGGGTGGGTTAAAAAAAAATCGCCATTTTATGGGGTGGGGGTGAGGGAAATCCCATAATTGTTCTGAGATTTAAGAACCGTGAATGGCAATACTTGCCCAGTAAGCCATGGGAGCCGAACTAGGGCCTAGATGTGCAGTGCTGCTCTGCCTTGAAGTAATGGAGAGCCATATGGTATTGGGGATCAAATGCAAGACATGTGTTTAACCTTTTGAGCCATATCTCTTTCCAATGACTTTTATTTGCGGGGGTCACAAAGGGCAGTGCTTAGGGGCTACTTCAAGCTCAGTATTCCTGGATCCCCTGGTTCTGCTCAAACTTTGGGGGCACAGACAATTCAGACATTATACATGCACAGCATAAACTTCGGTACTGGCCCAAGCACTGTTTCCAAGGACGAAGAAAGGAAACGCTAACTGAGCTATGGCAGGTGTATGGAAATTACGGGTTGGTTGGTTGGTTGGTTGGTTGTTAGGAGTCTTTATATGGGAGTGTTGCAGTAAACCACCAACTTAAACTTCCTGGGTCTTTCTTCATCACTGATAGTAAAGGAGGAGATTAAGAGTCTTCAACAGGGAGGACTCGGCAAGTGCTGTTTAGGCCTAATTCCAACAAGAAGCTGAGTCGAGCTGCTTTCTTCTATCACTGTGTTCTTAACAACAGCACTCTCAAATCACTCCTGACTCTGTAGAGATCACTTCTGGCAGTGGAACAACGACCATGTGTGGTGAGAGGGATCCAAGTAGAGATGTCCATGTGCACCGCAAGGGCCATTTCTGCTGTACAATCCCTGGGCTCAGGCTGTTTACTATTTACCTACAAATTACAGCATCATCATTGATCATGTGAGCCCTCTACTGGACTGTAGGTAGGGGTGGGTTTTCTTCCCCTCTGTGTTATTCTTCTCCCAATTTCATTCTGAGGGAAAAAAACCAATGGAAGGCATCCAGTAAAATTCTCAATTCATACTCTTTGAAAGAGCCAGGTCATGAAGAACATGAAAAGACAGAAACTGGGACTGTTTTATAGAGGAGATTCCAGAGACATGGCAACAAGACACAGCGTGAAAGTCAGAAATAAGACCCCAGGAGAACAATTCAAGTTGAAATCAAATTTAGAGTTTAATTATTGTAACATTTCAAAGCTGCTATTTTACTTTTGATAAATATACAGGGGTTGTTAAGAGGCCAGGGGCACTGGCAGAAAGTATGTAGAAACTGTCTGCAGCTCTCCTAGAAACTAATCCAAAATTAATTTTTAAAAAAGACAGCAGGGTCTGAGAAACAGTACAGTGGACAGAGCACTTTCCTAGCATGTGGCTGACCCAGGTTTGGTTGCTGGCACCATCTGGTCCTGTGATTATTTCTACCTATAGTCCTATTACTACCTATAGAGGCCCCCGGCACCATCCAATCTGAGAAGCACCAGATCCTCTGGCCCTTGCTTTGAAGCTTCAATCTGAGTTGAAGATAATCATTGATGGAAACCTTGAGCCCCAGAAAACCATTTGGGAAACTTTCTCCACCACCATTTTTAAAAATTAAAAAGAAATTTTAATTAAAAGAGCCAAAATAGGGTAACAACGAGAACAAGATTTTTGGTGCATTTAAATAAAAATCTTAAAACAACCTGAGATAGCTCAAGTGGGAAAGCATTGGCCTACATGTGTGAGATTGGGTTCCAACCCAGAAGTACATGCTTTACAAACAGTTAGGAGAGGTCCAGGTGACCCTTTCAGCCAGGAGGCACTAACCCTCCCATGCCCACATCAGGAGAAACTGACAACCACAGCTTCTACCACCTGCTCTACCACCCCAATTTAGAAAAGAAAACAAACGAGCCCCATGCTTTTAAAAATGACTGATTCCCAAAATCTAAACTGTGTTAAAAATAATTTTCAGGATCTGGATGTTGCTTGATGATAGAGGTTACGTTCCATGCATGAGGTCCAGGGTTTAATTCCCAGACCCTGAGGTGGGGGAATGAATTTCAATCAAAGGAAAACACATGCTCAGCTGCCCAATTTCCCAAGGAGCCCCCAGCACCTGGCCTGATTCTGAACAGCACTGATTTTCTACAATGAAATACTAACAAGAATTTGAAAGCTAATCTGATTTTATAGCTGCCTGGTTTGGTGCCTTGCACCACGAGTGGGCAAGGATCCTCCTGTAAACTTGCTTCTGAGGATAACTGCAGGGCAAACTGAGCCAAACTCCTCAACCAACTCCTGCTGAAAACAGAGAAAAAATAAAAAGCACTGTAAAAAATCAAGAGGCCACCCACTGCCCAGCATGAGAATAAATAACTGCAGCTATGAAGTACACATTGCGCGCGCGCGCCTCAGCAAGACACCACCCTCGGGTTCCCACACAGCCTGGAAACAAAAACTGTTGAGTCACTTTGTGGTGACTGTCAAAGACCAAGGAAGGCCAAGAACTATCACGGTGCCTAAGAAAATTCAAATGGAAGATTTTCTAGGTAATGTGGTTTATTTTTAGTTCTCAAGTTAGTCTACCCCAGAGGTTACATTTAATTGCTAGTTGGTAACCTCCGTAGGAAAGCTTTAAGGAAATAGGAAAGAGAATCAAGACAAGAACAGGTGACTAGAGCTCACTGAGTCACCTCTGTCTCTAGCCACAAGTAAAACCATTCTAGGGACCAAAGAGATAACCACACAGAATAGTAGTTATGGCATTTGCCTTGCATATGTACAACTGTGACTTGATCCCGGAACTCAAATGGTCTCCGAAACCTGCCAGGAGTAATTCCTGAGTGCAGAACCAGAAATAAGCCATGAGCACAACCATGTGTGTCCAAGAAACCAAAAAACAAGTGAAACTATTCTGAGCTGTACAAAATTCATCCCACTGTCTAAATTCTATCTCAGGAAGAGAAAGATGGTCAGTGCTGTCTGCTTTGACATGGTAAAGAAGTGGATGGGGAGATATGAATAAAATGTCAAGTTGTTGCCAGTGAAACTCAACATAGATAAAAATTAAAAATAGACACAAACAGGACATGGAATGAGAACTTCCACTCCTTTGCAGAGAAAAGGGACAGAGGCAGAGCAGACAAAAGTTGTCGGAGTCCAGTCCTGTCTTTGCTCCTTTGGGTCCTGATGAGTTGTGGTGACTAATTCACTTCCCCGACTGGCCTAGAGTCAACCAGTTTTGACAGCTCATGTTTCTGAAGGATGATTTTATCTCATCTGGAAAATGGAGCTGGTCTTCCTCAGAAATTTGCACCTCCTGAGGCTCTGAGGGTAAGACCTCATGGCGACTCTTTTTGAGCATAAAAATTATGTTCATAAAGAACATTTTCTTCTGGAATCATTCAGCAATTCTATCTAGGAATACCAGGGTACTGACGATCTTCAAACTCACATCAAAGTAACAGGAAGGTGGAGGAAACTTAACAGGAAGTGGTTGCCCACTCGTTAAAACAGAAACACTGGGCTGGCACTGTTCTGTAAAATACTTTTATCACTGCAACAGCCCAGGGACACAGCTAAAAGCCAATATTGTATCATCATAGCTTTTGTCTCCAGGGCCTCCATATCTCATTGGGGGAGGGCGGTTGGATCCATGTCTTATTTCTGAGCCATGTCATTCCAGTTTCTCCTCAGCAGCCACCAACTCTACCCCTAACAATGAGATTCTGGCCATTTTTTCTTGGGAAGGGGCAAGTACAAAGGCCAGCCAGATGGTGAGGGCCAGATGGTGGAAGCACAGAATACCTCTCTCTTGCCTGACCACTGGGCTGCCCCACAGACACCCAAAGTATAAAAGATCATGAGGTGGACAGGTAGAGACCAGCACTACCTGGATATGAGGAGTAGTTCCAAACAGAGGAAGCTCCACAGCTGACCGAAAGTGAGCTGCATTTCCATATGTCCAGCAGCAACAATAGCTGCCCCATGTCTACTTGAGGTTTTCATGGTGAGAGAAGAAGTGTTCCTTTCTTAGGAAATGGTGGCAAGATGTGGCAAAGGATTCAGGGCAGCTTTGATCCCATGGTTGAATTATGTCTTCAGATCGTGGTGTCCCTTCTCTGCCTTTTGTAGGCAAGGCATTCTATGGCTGGCTTCCTTCATGGTGACAAAATAGATGCATCATCACCAACTTCTCATATAACCCCCACCTGGATCAATGAGAAGGCCTTCTCATTGAAGAAAACTCTTCAGTCAGCAAGGAAGAATCTTTGCAGAAGCATTTATGTGCTTGGCCAAATCAGGTTACATGATGAGTCCTGAACTGATCATATGGCCAGAAAACTCTCACATAAGATGATGCCAATTAGGTGCTAGATCCCCATGGTAAAGTAGATGGCCAGCAAGGTCTCTAGTCAGCTCTGGCCAAGTCTGTGTGTTTGGCAAGGGGGTAAGGTTCACAAACCCAAATGCAAATGAAAGCAGTACTGAGTGGTTGAACTGTAAGGCCAAATACTTGGTCCACTCAGTCTGCAATCACAGATCAGAAAAAGAAATTATTATTGCTTCATTACTGATCAATGGGAATTTCTGAAATGGCATTAGTAGTCCCACCCAGCCAAAGGTGCAGCACTTGCACAAAGGTAGTGAGTGGCAGGACTCCCAGATCAGTACATAACAAATAAGAACCATTTACCCAGAATTGGCCATGCCCCTGGGCTGTAAAATAATCTCTCACCTACTTAAATTTTCTTGAGACTTCCCTGGCTATGAGACAGACTGACAATAACTTAAGAAAGAAGCTCTATGAGAGCACAAGGAACCATGGTAAAGCAGCTCAAAAAAACCAACCATACCTGGTAGATGAAGGCTGCAATCCTCAGACCCAATCAGTACTAATCTCCTTATTTGTGAAATGGAGCTAAGAGTGGAAATGCTTTGAAAGTTCAACAAGTTCAAAGAAGCAATGGAATGTACTGCCAATAAAACACAGGAGAACATGAAAGCAGCAATGAGAAAAACATAAGCAGAAATGTCTGAAAACTTGGAAAAAATAATGCCTAAAAATATAACTGGAAAACTTGTAAGCAAAATAAAAATTCATGGGAAGGCCTCACTAACTTCACCAATGAGTTCAGAGATGAAGTATAGAAAACCTAAAGGCAACAGCAGAAAATAGAAATAAACCCCCAAATAAGCAAACAGATGAAAAACTGTCAAAATAAATGAACGCCCTACCACTGCACTTTCACTCCATCCCAGAAAGACGAACCTTGAAGCAAAGACCTTCCCTCAAAAAGGCTATTGCAGCCATAGAAATATCAGATAACAAGATTTCAGATTTATAAAGGTTTATAAGAGAAAGGGAGAGTCATTTCAATAATAGAGGTATATGTATATTAGGAATAAATCATACCCCTAAACATATATGCATCCAATAAGGTGCCAGAAAAATGGTTAATTCAACTGCTAATGGACTTGAAGACATCAAGGGCAGCATAATCATAGTTGGGAAGATCAATGCCACTTTATCACCTCTTGATCAATCAACCAGATTAATCTTAACAAGGATATACTGGCTATGAAGGAAGAAATGAAAGAAAAGTGGTTAGTGGATATATAAAGGGCTTTGACCAAAAAATATAAATAAACATTCTTTTCCAAGGTACATGGGACATTCTCCAAAATGGACAACATGCAGGGTCACAAAACATACCTCCATAAAGCAAGAGGATAGAAATTATATCAACTACCTTTTCAGCCATGATGCACTCACTGAAGTGAATTACAGACATGGAGAAATAACTTTAACACCTGGAAATCAATTATCTCACTACTAAAAACAAGTGGGTCAGAGAAGAAATCAAAAGATTCTAAGAAACAAGCAAAAATAAGAACACAAACTATCAGAATTTGTGAGATACAGCAAAAATGACATTGAGAGGAAAGTTTGTAACTTTTCAAGTATTCATCAGTAAGGAAGGATCTACAAAAATAACTTAACAGTACAGGTTAAAAAACTGGAGAGTCAGGGCTGGAGAAATAGCATGAAGGTAAAGCGTTTGCCTTGCATGCAGAAGGACGGTGGTTCGAATCCCAGTATCCCATATGGTCCCCAAGCCTGCCAGGAGCGATTTCTAAGCATAGACCCAGGAGTAACCACCTGAGTGCTGCTGGGTGTGACCCAAAAAAACAAAACAAAACAAACAAAAAAAAAACCTGGAGAGTGACCAACAAAATGAGCTGACAGCAGTCAGGAATAATGAAATAATACAATTTAGAGCAGAAATTAATGAATTGGAAACCCCCTAAAAATCCAAAGATAGATGAAAGCAAAAGTTGGTTCTTTGAAAAATAAAAAATATTGATAAGCCATCAGGTTAGATTAGCATTTTGCCCTGTGAGGGGTAACATAATAACTAATAAACTGAATCAGAAATGTAAGGGGTATCACAATAGACATCACAAAAAATCCAAGGATAATGAGATTACACTGAAAATCCTTATGCTACAAAATGAGAGAGCCCAGAAGAAATAAATTCTCAGACTTCTATAACCTCTGAAGTTTAAACTAAAATGATTTGCTAAAGCAGTTTGCACCTTTATGCTATAATATTTTTATGTTATGGGCATCTCCCAATCCATAAAGACAGACAATGGTCCAGCCTTCAACAGTAAAACTTTTCAATCATTTTGTAAGGAATGACAAATAAACATATCACTGGCATCCCCTATAAGCCTCAGGGACAAGACATAGTTGTAAAAACTCACAGAACTCTCAAAATTCCTGGCACCACAGACATATTATTCTTAACACTATTTTTACTAAATTTCTTAAATTTATCCCCAAGGAGAGCCATATACAGCTGCAGAAAAAACACTTTAAGAAGATGTTAAGGTACCAAAAAAAAAATAATTCACATATTTGGATAAAAATGGATAATGAATGGATTGCTGATCTCCTCATTCGAGGAAAAGGATATGCTCATTTTCTACAAATTACAATTCTGCCAAGAAACTTTGGATCCCATATGCCTGTCAGAAGCAGGATTTTCACAAATAAAAAAAACTCAGACACAAATGCATAATAAGATAGTAAACCTCTCTTCAGAACCAACACAGATTACTCAAGAATGAGAGCAGGAAACAAACTGTAACCTCAGCAGGTAATCATGACAATAAGCTGACACCACACAATGAGGCACAGACTCTAGGGAGTAGAAATGACTAATTCCAGAATCTTAATGAACTGGTCATGTTCTCACTGGATCTCATAATTTAGGAAAGACTTGTTACATGAACTCAGTGCTACAATGCCTGAATAATAATCCCAGTTTGACTGATCACTTTTACCAGAACCATTATAAGGAGGACACTAACAGGTCAAACTTACTGGGACATAAAAGCAATTTTGCAGAAAAGTTTGTTTAGATTATAAAAGCTTTGTTGGCAGGACAGCACAAGTATATTAACCCAAAAGACTTTAAGATGACCATTGGAAACATAAATAATCAGTTTGCAGGAGGCAGTCAACAGGATTCACATGAACTACTTTTATTCTTTTTTCTTTTCTTTTTTTTTTTTTTTTTTTTGGTTTTTGGGCCACACCCGGCGACGCTCAGGGGTTACTCCTGGCTATTCGCTCAGAAGTCGCTCCTGGCAGGCACGGGGGACCATATGGGGAACCGGGGGATCGAACCGCGATCCGTCCTAGGTTAGCGCAGGCACCTTATCTCCAGTGCCACCGCCTGCCCCCCCCCACTACTTTAATTCTTGATGGAGAGTCTTCATCAGGACTTGAACAAAGCTGATATGTAGAATAGACATAGAGGAAAATAGTGATCACCTTGTTGACTCAAAAGCTGTAAAACTAGCTTGGCAGGGACATGACAGTTTAATTAGTTTATTATTGCTACAATTTTTCAAGGCCAGCTTAAATTCATAATTCAATGCCTAATCTACTACCAAGAATCTCAGACATTAGAGATCTTTACTCATTTATCCTTGCTTTTGACATCTACAGATAAATGTATGTTGCAAGGTTGCCTTGAAGTGTTTAATAAAAAGAAGAACTGAGTGACACTAATAGAATTTATTGCATCCACAGTGACATAACAGAAGGATATTAAAAAGGACAGAAAATTGGAAACTACCACCTGTGCTCCTAATACATAAATTGATTCCTCTACAATGGCAGAAGATGAAAAAGATATAGACCTATGTGGACTTTACTCTAGAAACCCTTGACTTATCACAGTACATTCTGAACTGTAAGAACAAACATGTAGAATACAATTTATTCTCTGTTTTGAACCTTATGGTGAAATGAAAAAGGGTCATAGCACAATCTATTGTAAAAATACAACAAGAAAACTAGTTTAAATTTGATGATCAAAAAGTTTCAGAAATAGCTAACTCTTTGGTAAAAATCTTCAGCAGCTTATATTCTTTTGATACTTCAAAAAGAACTAATACAGCTCTTTAAACTGAATGCTCTTTAGAGAGGTCTTTTTTTTTGTTTGTTTGTTTTTGTTTTGGGGTCACACCCGGCAGTGCTCAGGGGTTACTCCTGGCTCCATGCTCAGAAATTGCTCCTGGCAGGCACAGGGGACCATATGGGGCACTGGGATTCGAACCGATGACCTTTTGCATGAAAGGAAAATGCCTTACCTCCATGCTATCTCCCGGGCCCCTAGAGAGGTCTATAATAATGTTCTAACATTTCACCAACAGGAAAACAGTTGCAGTGTGCTGACTCCCACATAGTGCTCATTATAGGAATGTTTCAGTGTTTAAATTTCTATTCCATTATGTTTATAATAATCTTCTAATGCTTTTATTAACAGTAATCCGAGGAGATATAGTTTGAATTTCCTAGTTTTACATTATAATGATATTTTCCGTTGGACTCTGAATACAATTCTCATTATCATGTCTTAACAAATATTTTAAATCATTCATTTTCATTTGATTATATCTACCTGTATCTTCTAATGTCTCTCTCCACAGAGATCCTTGGATAAGGCATCTGAATGCTACTTGTTATAGTGCTGATCACATCACTTAATATTCTAGCTTGAATATTGTGATTGTTGCAAGAATGTTCTATGCATGTTCTAAACCATGAAGCCTTTTTTCAGCAAAGTTTCTCTCCATCAACTTTGATTACTCCAAGGAACTAGAAAAGTTTTACTGTTGACATGCCTGGCTTTATACTTTGAAGGACTTTGACCATTCCACCTGGGTCCATTTTCCTATGGATTGATTCTTTTGTCCATCTATGTGTGAGTATGTGTGTTGGTCACCTCTGTGTTTGTTTAATGCCCATCATATTATACATAATATCTATCTATATTGTATATAGCCCTTCCTTCTTGTATATAGTCATTTCTCTCTCCAGTGTAGAAGATGATGCCACAGCTGCTGCAATGGCTGCACTGGTGTTATGGTGCTGCTCCAGTGTAAATTTCAGGATCAATGTAAATCAGCCCAGATGGACTTGCTGTGGACCAGGGCTCCAACAGCACCATTGGTGTGTGAACTGCTCACGGCCTTCTTCAGTGGCTCACCTATCTGCATGAAGGTCTACTACTCTGTCATTGCTCTGGCTACTACTGCTGTCAGAGTCATTGAGTCATTGAACTGCAAGTAATCCTCAAAGAAAAAGGCAGGCACACCACTGTTGCTGATGTGTTCTCAATGGTCAGTGCCACTTCATTTCACCATAGACTGTTGCTCACAACTGGCTTTGGCTTTTGAAAGATCCTCAGTTCTAGGTTATTTCCTTATTTGTGACTGCTGCAAGCCATTTTCCCAGACTCCACAAATGGCATTGCCAACTGAAGTTATGATTTGGAAATTATCCTCTCTTCAGACTATCTCAAAAGACTTAGGGGATATATAAACCTTCATTGTATGCTTCTTAAGTGTATCTCTTCAACATGTATATTCTGTATGGTGTATTTTATTATGTATTACAGCTTTTCCCCTTCTCTTTAGATTTGTTAGCAGGAATTCTTAGATAGTATAAATAGTTTATATAATAGTTAGTTATATAAATATAACTAATAAATAGTTTATATAGTTAGCAGGAATTCTTAGATAGTATAAATAAACCCTTGAAGTTTTTGTACTCTTGATAGAACCAGGTTAGGGATTGTTTGGTTTATTATTATCTTCCTCTTAAGCCCAAACAGTATTTTATGGCACCGTTCCTTTTGCATCGAAGCATTAAAATAGGAAAATATTAGATACTAAGAGGAGTTATTATCCATTAGGGATAAACTCAGTAATTTCTTGCTACAGGGGGTCTTCCACCCTGAACCTTTGCCATAGTAATTTTACTTAGGCTTTATTCACTTGGACATTGGCAAATTACCCCTGAACCTTGGGTTTAGCATGGTTGTCTGTAACTACACCAGCAATCAACATCTAACAGTATGGATCCTGGATCTGCACCAATTGGCCATAGCCTGGGCTCTTCTCTCAGCATAAAGAAAATTTCTGACAATCAGTCTCTCCCAACCCTGAAGAGGGATGGGATAGATCCCTTCCTACCAGGACACTCCTATTGAGGATAAGAGGCCCAAGGCCACCTTCTGGCTCCTCATGTTGACTTGATCTTCACATTTTTACATACGCCACGTCTAGATAACCCTGATAACAGGGAGACCATAAAGGCAGATTGGCCTAGAGAAATTGGAGATTGGCTATAAATGAATGGAACTGTCTTTTCACAAACTTGTCCAGCATGGGCTAACATGCCAACTTGACTATGACTTGGAAATAAGCAATGACTTGCTTTGAAGGTAGATTTCCCTGTCTTGCCACATAATGGTGAGAGGAAACCATGAGATTCACCAGGACATCCTGACTTTGACATAGGATATGTGCTAGCACCAATATCTCCAATTATTAAAACCTGACAGTAAAAACTAATTGAGGAGAACCTTTCCTGGGACCTTAAATAAAAGACATTGGGGTTAGACAAATTAGTATGCCTGAAGCCTTAGGGCAGGATGCTTTGTGTAGGGATAC